>BSBM01000017.1:4447500-4680000 GCA_027924585.1 Larix kaempferi
CTTTCAAGTCACCTGCAAAACGCTCCTTTGTTGAAGTATGTAAGTTCTTCCAAAAAAAAGATTTGGAAAGTGTATCAAATGTTTCCATCTACACCGGAATTTATTCTCCTCATAGCCGAATGTGGAAATATCAGTAGGGAACGAGGCTCTCTAAAGTTTTTTCTGCCTGCATCCACAAGTAATTGGGCCAAGTTAATGGAAATGAATTCCTGGACTACTATGGACTTTTCAACCCTTTCTGAATATTACCTTACATCTCAACCTTGTGAAGGAGGTTTTATATATTCAGTTAATGATTTGGTCCCATTATTTTGAAGACACCATGATGTAGTAGATATTCCATATCTATTTCCCCTGAAAGCCAATCTTCGTGTTGTTTCCCATGCTTTGAAAGGATGTAATTTTTCTAATTTGATGCACACAATCCAACAAAAAATGGTTGCGGAATTTATCACTTGAAGGGTGGGATAACTCCCTCCAAACAATGTCGTCGACATAAATCCATGAAACAAGATAAGGGTGGGAAATAAATTTTAAAATAAAACCTAAGCCCCACCCCCTATCTCTCTCTCCCCCTCCTCTATTCAACCCTTACTAACCCCTAACCTCTAAGCCCTCTCTTTAACTCTTACTAACCCCCCTATGTCTCTACCTCTAATCCTTTAACACCCCCCCTCTTGTTCTACCTCTAAGCCCTTACCACCCCCCAATTGCTTTGAATATCTTTTTCACCAAACCAAACAATATAGTTATAAGGTTAAATATGATGATAAAAGTGTAATGTTAAATATCGCTACAAAATTGTAATGTTAAATATCGCGGAAGAATTATGATGTTAAATATCGCGTATGCATTTTAGTGAACAAAAACACGTGTGCGTTTTATTTAGCAAAAATGTACACGCGTTTGTGTTAATAGAAACACATGCACGCTATTTTTACCTATGCTCCTATCCCCCCAAAACCTCTAATACACCCCCCTACGACTCCCAAAGACGCCCACATTAATATAGATCACCCCCCCAACCCAATAGCACCCCTTTCTCTCTCTCTCACACACACGTGCATCCATATGCCTCCCCCTATCAATGACCTCTCTCTCTCTCTATCCATAAACCTTACTAACTCCTCCTCTCACTCTTTCTCCCTTGCTCCACTTACCCCCAATCTCCTAACACCCCCCCTCTGTCTCTACCTCTAACCCCTTAACAATCCCCCTCGGTCACTACCTATAACCCCTTAATGATCCCCTGAACCCCCATATCCCTCTCTCCCTTGCTTTCCTCTAACCCCTTACCACTCCCTAAAGTCTCTCTCTCTCTCTCTCTCTCTCTCCCTTTAACCCAAACACTCATGATCTTCCACCTACCCTTAAATCCCACTCCTGATCTCTTCCCCAACCACCTAACACACAATGACGCATCCCTATGTCTCCCCCTACCACTAACACCCCCCCTCTCTCTCTCCCCCCCCATATTTCCCCTAACTCAACCCCCTCTATCACTCTCTCTCACTCCCCTACTCATCCACCTACACCTAACCCACACCCCCTATCTCTTACCAAACTACCTAACACACCACCGCCCCATTGATTCTCTCTCTCTCTCTCTCTCTCTCTCTCTCTCTCGCTCTCTCTCTCACACACACATAGACACATGCCTATGCCTCCCCCCTACCACTAACACTCCCCCTCCTCTCTCTCTCTCTCTCTCTCTCTCTCTCTCTCTCTCCCTCCCCCCCCCCCATATTCCCCCTAACTCATACTTACCACCTCTGGAGGGGAGGGGGGAGGGGGAGGGGGGAGGGGGGAGGGGGGAGGGGGGAGGGGGAGGGGGAAGGGGAAGGAGAGGGGAGGTGGGGGGGGCGGGGAAGGGGGAGCGGAGTTGGTGAGGGGGTAGGTTTTGTTAATATTTAAATTGTTTTTTAAATTTTGTGTTGATTTTTTTTAAATATTTTAGTTTTTTTATATTAAAATTTAAATTTCTTTATATTTTTAAAATTTTATTTAAAAATTTTAGATTATTTAAATTGTGTTTTTAAATTTTGTTTGAAATTTTAATTTTAATTTTAATTTTAATTTTGTTATAAATTTTTAATTTTATTAAAAAAAAATTGATTTAGTATTTTTAATTTTTTTTCTTTTTGATTTTTTTCCTTTACAAAAAATCTTAAATTATATTTTTAAAATAATTGAAAATGACTTAAAAATTGTTTAAAATGTTTATTTTTTTTTTCTCATTTTTAACAAATTTGCTCATAAAAGTTGCATATTTAAGATAAAAGTTTAACAAAAAAACTTCCAAAATATATATAATTTTCGTTCTAATTAATTTCTAAATCTTAAAAAGAAATTAAAAAGTGTGAATTTTTTCATTATAACTAGCTACTAAATGTAGATTTTTTTGTACAAATTTTGAAAAAATGCCCCTGTAAATAAAGGTTGTAGTTTTCTTATGACCAAGAAGTTAAAAAAAAATAGGTTCAAAATGAAAAATGGTGCTACGAGTATACCCACTTTTTGAAACGAAGGTAAAAACAACAACTAAAATTGACGTCCCCAAAAACGATAACAATGTCGGTTTCTCGTCAAGTTGTATAACTTGTTAATTTTGAATATAGTATTTTAGCTGACACTTTTCTTTGAACAAATAAAACCTAGGGATTGATACACCAATTGCATTTACACAACACATAATAGTTATCTGCTCCTTGCTCTCAGGCATAATATTTGGCACATTCATGCTCCCTCTCTTGGCAATTACCCACAGGCCACAATTTCTTCATGCTTGTAAACCAATTTCATCACAATTCCATATATGGTCTGGATTGTATGAATGTTTTTCGTATAAACTAAATAAAGTGTCATAGAACCTAGACACAAGTGCATGGCGTAGATTTAAAACTTTGTCTCTTCAATCCACCTGTTGTTCGTAACACAAGATCTGGATTCCTTAGTTTAAATCCTACCAACCATGCTTTCTTTGGAAATCCATCTCTAAATGGATTTTGCCTCCCTTGACAGATTTGAGAAACAATGGATTTTAGTTGTATCAATTCCATACCATTTCCCAATTGAGCCATCTCCTTACACGAAACAACCACTTCCTCCTCCTCTTGTTCAATCAACACTGCAAGGGGACCTTTCCGGTTTGTATGAGCGAGGCCATTTATCCAGTAATACATGAATGTGGGTGCAACCCCATGTTTTTTGGAAGTTACTCTAATAGAATAACCATTGAATTCTACATCATATGTTGCATCCAACATATCCTCTTGTGTCCATCCTATAATGACACTAAACTTCTTGGTTAAGTTGTACACCATGCATTGTGGTGGATGGTGGAACAACAACATCAACCTCTGCCTCATTTTCCTCTTGAACATTCTTGGGATCATTGTTGTTAGCAACATTCTGGGTTCTGTCCTCATCTGACGAGGTGCATCGTAGCTGGGCACCCCCGGTTCCTTGCCTCCTTTCCCTCCTTGAACGAGCATCGGAATTCACTCTTGGCATGTTTGTAGAAACCTATAGAAAAGAACATAACCTCTTCAATATATGTTATATGTAACTCTATCTTTATATGTAACTTGAATTGAATAGTTTTGTATTGAATTGCATAGAAGAGCTTCATACCAAAAGAAACCATGCATTAGAAAAGTTGAGTCAACATGTTGACACTATACATGATATTTCGAATGACTTGGTTGTTGATTTCCTCAAGCTCATTACTAAAGTACATTTGAGCTTAGATGATTTATGGGATAGGCAATAAAAAAGCATTAGCAAAGACACCCTTTCAGGTTAAGGTCAAACAATACATTCCTTAAATGAAGAGAAGCAACATAATGCAAAGGCCTCAACAATACAGGTCTCACACATAACTCATATTTTTATTTTGAGCAAGCTCACGTCTCACACATATCTCCATGCTCATCAGTTCTTCTTCTAAAGAGAGCATAGGCTCACTGGTCTACTCATTGGTTGACAAAGGTTTGCATGTTTTAGATTATGAAGGCAGACTCAATTGTCTTTTTGGGCATCCTTATGTCAATGGTAGCGTGCATGTTTGATTTTTTTCAAAATATATGAGTCGAAGTAGTCTGCAAGATCTGTCATGTGTTTACATGAACGTCCTATATTATTGTTGATTAGTCATATTGCATAAATCAACAAATACATTCATTATCATCCAATCCCCTGTGTTTAAATAAAGGCATAACAATCCAACATTCCTTCCTGATATGAGATATTGCGAGATAGATAGTCATGTAGAAAAGATTTTTGTTATCAATAGATAGTAGACAATTCTAGAACAAATAGATTAGAATAGAACAACATATTCTAAAAAACACATACACCTAATCTGCTTGAAATTCAATTGAATCTAATATGCCAATATCTGTAAATTGAAGCATAACTTAAATTTAGTTAATATGAATTTTGCCTATACCTGGACTGAAGACACATAGATGGATTGTTGAGAGTGCTCCGAAGCTTAATGAAATTCTAAAATGCAATAAGTGTAGAATGTAGAATGGTAGATGCTTCTTTATAGTTTCTTGATGTTGTGTTTGATCGATGAAAAGATATGGCATGGATCACAAACTTTTAATTTTGAATGAGTGTATAGGATTGATTTGAGTGTGATTCAATGGCTCGAAAATAGCTTGTGTTGAACCCTGCGTTTCTGAACAGGTTAATGGTCTGTTGATGGTTGATTTGATGAATTTAAGTGGTTTGGTGTCATTTATTGCATTTGGTGGGTTGAGTGGTTGATGATGCATGTAGGTGAAGCTAACCACCGCACTCCTACAATGCGCAGGTAGCTACGAGAGCTGGTTTCAATGGGATGAGAGATGGTTTTAGCAGGCTCTTTGATGTATGGGTATCCTCTAGTGGAGATTCACTCGTTTGAAGTGATATGCAATCTCTACTTGTGGATTAGGCAATGTAGAAAGTCTTAAAGTTTTATAAAATTTGTATATTAGAGAATGTTTGGATGTGACAACAACAAGATGATTTGTAATTTTGAGGTGTGAGTCATGTGTACAATTGTTTTTAAACAGACTTTTTATGGACAAATGTGAACATAATCATCTTAATAAGAGTTTTTGTACTTATTTTGGACTTTATATATATATATATATATATTTTATTTGATGTTTTTTTTCTATTTTCTAAGTACTTAATAAGACGGGTTCTATGACCACAACTATCCCGGCACCACTATAGAAGTCCCATGCACCACTAAGGAGTGCCTCCCCTAGGGCACTCTTCAACATTGAAAGCACATGTTTCCAGTTTTGGAACATAATAGGTCTACTCTTTTGTGTTTTTTCGCATTAAACATGATCAGCTTCGTATCTCCCAGTATGCCTACATATCAACATTGTTAACCAGTTTAAAAGTTTGTTTCAGTTGTTTTAATAAATAGCCCTCAATCAACACCCAAAAATACAATGAGAAACTCGGATTCAATGAGAAACAGCAACGCACAGTACCCTAAAAATTTGCCATTAATCAGAAGACATGTTCGTGTGTAACGTTCCTATGCAAGAATCCAGCGCAAATCCAGCCCAGCACAGGAAAGAAAGAGCAGCAAAAAAACAGAGAGAAAAATCAGAACATAACAATAAGACGGTCTTTATCAACCGAGACATTAAAACAAGGGCGATACATTAAAACTGCACAACCACAACCGAGACATTCAAACAAAGGGCGAGAAATCAAATTAGTTGCCTGTACAACGATCCTGTGCTGCTGCAAAATAAGATCTCTTAGCGGGACGCCCAATGTGACCGTGTGCAAGGGGTACACGCACCTTGACATTGGGATCGGGCATGGAGATCGGACGATCGCGGTGAATTTCGAAAAGCCAAAGTAGACCTATTATGTATTCTACTCAATGCTCTTCTAATTAATTTTGAGTTGAGCCCAGCATTTTAACTCATAATTTTATGTGTTGTGATGTTTGTTTCAATGGTGTTTTTAGAGCGGTTGTCTCAGTAAATTTCAGGGCCTGTTGAGTCCTTGGTATCGACGTTGTGTGATTGCTTTCATAGCCAGTTAATGTGCTCTTTTATGTCAGCTGTTGTGTTGATCTACAAGTGAAACTATTGTGTCGTTAAGTCTTAATTCAAGGCCTGTGCACCTTTGTTTTGTGTGTCAATGTTGGTGCATTAGATCACATGATTTCTGAGCTCCCGTTCGGCCTAAGCCTTCTCTGTCGTGCGAAAGCGGGGATCGAACTACCGAGTTGAAATCTTTAGAAAGAAAATCGGCAAAGTAAAGTTGATCAACAATGACAGCTCCTACCTCCAGATGATTGATCCGGCCATATCATTATAGCTCCAGCGGTATCCCTCTGCAAAAGTTACCCCATGTAAATCCATTGATGGTTATAGAGAAAGGGCAGGCGAAGAATGCTTGAATAGAAACGGCCACCCATTCATCTATACGTTTCAAAAGGGAAACGATCCAATTATAGTGAGGCGGGAAACGATCCGGTTAAAGCAGAGGTAGAGTTAGAAACAACAAGGATGTCGTAATTGGTAATGACTTTTTTAACTCCGCGATTTTTTGCCTTTTAACTTTCACTCCATCGGGCGGTTTAAAAGTTATTAATTAACATCTTAATGTCAAGAAATAGTAACACTTGATTAGTAAGTGCAAGGATGTTAAGGCAATAAATCTGGACAGTACATTTACTGTGTACCAGTAGGCATATTCTTAACATTTTCAATTGTGTGGAAAAATCCGTTTAAAAGATGATTATTTTGTTGAATTTAAAAGTAGAAAAGTCATAATCTACAATGGAACTAGAATCAAAGAAAAAATATATATGTGAATTAAAATGAAGGATAACAAAAATATTGAAAGATCATGGATATTTAAAAAAAAATTATAATTTTAAAATATATTGTAAAAAATGAAAGATAAAAAAGATTGAATAGATTTGAGTAGTAATAGGTGGATTTTTTAGGTAATATTTTCAAAAAATATATTGGAAATTTTTCAAAATTTAAATTATAGTTATAAGTTCTAGAATTTTCTGTGTTCTAGAGGTTTTTGAGAGTGCTGAATCCATTTTTATCATCAAAATTTGAATTAAAAAACACAGTAAAATTCAGATTTTGCAAAATAAAAAACATTAAATTTAAAAAAAAATTGGGTGGAATTTTTATTAATATCCATTTAATTACATTTTTACTTTATACTTTAGAATTTTTTTACAAGGTGTCAATTCTCTCGGAATATAAATTTGTATGCCTAATTGTAACTAGGCATCATCTGTAATCATACAGGGATTATAGATCTTAGCATCAAAGGACCAAATTTCTCCAATGAGCAATAAACCACAACATCTGATATATTTATTTCATTTGTATTGTTTTTAAATGATACTTTTGAATCCGGTCTAACAAAGTGTTAGCCTTACGCCTCGCCCTAGATGTACCAGTCAAGCTCAGATCTATGAGCGCCTGCACGTATCCTCCACCTCTTTCGCTGTTTTCCACTTCCTTCAAGTATCTCGGATCGTTTGAGCAGAGCCCCAACAGAATAACCACGGCGTTTTCTCTGTTGCGAGGGGACCCTTCGGCTTTAATGTATTCCATCAATAAAGACAGGGTCCCGGCGTCCCCGATGGCATTAGCTCCCTCCTCATTGCTCGAGAGAATAGTCAGAATTGCCAGAGATTCATCGCCCATTAATTCCTCGGGACTCGTCATGAATTCGAGCAAGAGAGGCACCAGTCCCGCTCTCACGCTCTTGCTCCTGTTGCTCGGAGGATATATGCACAGATTGAACAGCGCAGAAGCGGCGTCCTTCTTACCCCTGGCGTTCCCATCCCTGAGAAGCTCCACCAGAGGAGGGATGGCGCCGCAAGCCCCGATTCGTGCCTTGTTTTCGTCCACCGCAGAAATACTGAACAGAGCCGCGGCGGCGTTTTCCCTGGCGACCATGCTCCCGCTTCTCAGAACCTCCACGACGGGCGGAATTCCTCCTTCCTGTGCAATCAGACTCTTATTCGCCTTGTGGACCGAGATATTCAGCATTATCGTTACCACATGCTCTTGGATCTCCGAATCGGGGCTTAACAACATAGGAATCAAGATTGGTATTATCTGGGCCTCTCCAATATAGGCCCTGTATGATGGCTGCTCCTTCGTTAAAGCCCGGAGCTCCCGTGCAGCTTCTCTCCGCTGGGATTGATAGTCCCCGCAGAGCTTATCCACCAATGTCGTCACATATTTTCTCTCCTCTGTCGTAATTATCTCGCCGCTAGTCACATCGGCGGTAATGCTTGGGGGTTCTAATCCACGCGCCTCGGTAGTACTTGGGGGTTCTAATCCATGCACGTCGCACCACTGCTCAATCATCCTTTGCAACAGACAATTGGGCGTCAGGATGTTATGGGGTAGCACTTGCTGTGTTTTTGGACATGTTCGATGGCCTGCGTCTAGCCACGCCTGTATAAATTCTCGGTCATATGTCTGCAATATATCCCACAAAGCATAGATATTAGAATAGATTGTTTGGTTTACATTAAATCTTAATTTTCAGACATAGATTTTACAATACTCTGTTTGATGAAAATGGGACCTAATCCTCACCATCGAATTCACAAAAGTAATCTCAAACTACTGCCATTGCCATTACATTACCTGTCCCGTAGCCAGGACGACGGGATCTCTGATGAGCTTTGAAGAGATGGGGCAGAGAAAACAATCTGGAACACCAATGGCGTCCAGCTTTTCTGAGAATGATTTGGGGTCATTCTCCGAGTTCTTGTTTCGGCATATTAGTTTCCGGTTCTTGAGGGCGGCGAGAATGAGAGAAATCTCATCAAATACCTCAGTCATGCAGTCGTCCTCATCTGTTATCAGATGCGCTAGCCTCTTCAATTCCCTTCTTAGCTCCGAATTTGAACAGGAAATTTCTATGCTTCCGATAATCAGTGGTTCATCGTCACCATGAGACCGTTGCTGGGCTTTTGGGGGATTGTCCATATCAACAGCTCTCGTCATTGTTGCAGCAGAGATCAAAGAAAACATATAACCCAATTGAGAGATGGGATGGATGTGCTTTCGTTCTAGTCTGAAGGAATGAAATACCCACTTCTGTATGTTGTTTCGGCTACAATCTACCCAATGCTCTTCTAACTAATTATATACAAAGTTGGGATCCACCACCAATTTACTGTACACAACCACTTCTGAATTGAAAAATACTGACTGAAGTCATGTATACGAATGAAATAATAACGCAACTTCCACCAATTTTATGACTAGAACAAACTCAGCCGACACAGAAAAATACGAATGGTGATATTATTGCCTAATAATGCAGACGTTCACCAATCACAACTCAACTGACACGGAAAAATAGTAATACTAATAGCTATAAAAGCTACAGGAATGGAAAAAGCAAGACCGATCAACCCTGAAAATGATCGGAATTTATCTTTTTAAATTTGAATTTTAAAATATTTATAAATACGAAGGAATGACTCATAAACACACAGTTCTGAAATAGAATTGACTGGACATGGACTACAATGATTCGACATCTCAACATTAAGTCGACGAGTCTTGACGGATCCTTCCACAACTTAAGAGGTGGATTTCGACTCAATTTCGTAATTCTAGAATGATTTGACAGGTCAAACAGTGATGGAACTTTGGTCAATTTGCTTATCATTAGTTGTTTTGTTCATCATAAGCGGAACATTAAAAAAAGTTCGTATATCTTGCGGGTGACATTATGCATATATTAATTGTCTTTCAAATGGAAAATATCTATTATTATGTCCCCGACATATAGTTTTGAGTCGGGTGGTATTAGTTGGGGTGCCAAAAATCGCCGATATCAAATTGCAAAGTTTTTGTTAAAGTTTCTATTATTTGTATTTTTTGTATTTTTTTTAAAATTCATTTTACGTGGTTGTGGTTGGATCCGGACGCAGTGACGTTGGCCTGGGGCTGTGTGCCCCAGGCCCCGGCAGTGCGGTGACGTTTGCCGTTTTAAATGCGGTTTAAATGGTCTCGGGACTGAAGACTCCTGTGCGATTTATTCACCCGTCTTGTCCATTTATCGTCCCTTTCGTCGAGCTCTGTTGTGTGCCCGCTGGCGTCCGGTTGAAGTTTAAACGTGTTGCAGTTTAAATGAGGTTTAAATGGTCTCGGGACTGAAGACTGCTGTGCGATTTATTCACCAGTCTTGTCCATTTATCGTGCCTTTCGTCGAGCTCTGTTGTGCGCTAGCGTCGGGTTGAGGTGTTGCAGGTGTTGTTGTGCGATTTATTCATCAGTCTTGTCCATTTATCGTGCCTTTGGTCGAGCTCTGTTGCGCGCCCGCTAGCATCGGGTTGAGGTGTTGCAGGGGTTTAAACGTGTTTAAATGAGGTTTAAATGCAGGTTTGAATGAGGTTTAAATGGTTTGGGGACTCAAGACTCCTGTGCGATTTATTCACCAGTCTTGTCCATTTATCGTGCTTTTCGTTGAGCTCTGTTGGCGTGGGGTGGCGGTGGTCTCGGGAGTCAAGACTCCTGTGCAATTTATTCACTAGTCTTGTGGATTTATCGTCCCTTTCGTCGAGGTCTGTTGTGTGGCCATTAGCGTTGGGTTGAGGTGTTGCAGGGGTTTAAATGGTGTTGCAGTTGGCGTATTCATGCGGTATGGTCCAGCGTTTCGTGGTGTTGATGCAGTATGGTGTTGAGGTGTTGCAGGGGTTTAAATGGTGTCAGGACTGAAGACTGCTGTGCGATTTATTCACCAGTCTTGTCCATTTATCGTGCCTTTCGTCGAGTTCTGTTGTGCGCCCGCTAGCGTCGGGTTGAGGTGTTGCAGGGGTTTAAACGTGTTTAAATGAGGTTTACATGCAGGTTTAAATGAGGTTTAAATGGTCTCGGGACTCAAGACTCCTGTGCGATTTATTCACCATTGTTGTCGATTTATCGTCCCTTTCGTCGAGCTCTGTTGTGCGCCTGCTATCGTCGGGGTGAGGTGTTCCAGGGGTTTAAACCGTGTTGCAGTTCGAGCTCTGTTGTGCGCCCGCTAGCGTCGGGTTGAGGTGTTCCAGGGGTTTAAACGGTGTTGCAGTTAGGGTATTGATGCGGTATGGTCCAGGGTTCCGTGGTGTTAATGCAGTATGGCGCGGGGTGACGTTTGCCGGTTTAAATGAGGTTGGTGGTCTCGGGACTCAAGACTTCTGTGCGATTTATTCACCAGTCTTGTCCATTTATCGCTCGTTTCGTCGGGCTCTGTTGTGCGCCCGCTAGCGTCGAGTTGAGGTGTTCCAGGGGTTTAACACGGTGTGCTCACTATTTGCAGGGGTGAAGGACTGTCTCCTTGTTTGGGTGATGGAGCATTTTGAAGCTATATTTTAGAGGTTCTCTGGTGTTCAAGCTTGTTCTGTTTGGCGCGGCTTGCTTTTGTGTTGTGGATTTTTTGTTGGATTTTTTGCGGTGGCGTGGTTGTTTGTGGCTTATTTGCGGTGGTCCAGCGAAAGTGGGGTGGTTTCTGGTGGTGCGTATTGCTGTCTGAATGGGCTTCAACGAGCTGTGTCTTCTGCAATTTCATTGACGGGTTCTTTGGACAGGTAATTCTTGGAATTTTCTCTTCAGCTGAGACTTGTGTTTTCTGTTTTATGAAAAAAATCCGGTTTTGTTATACTATACGATTAATTGGTTATAAAATTTTATAAATGTAAGAATTTTACAAATGTATGGTTTTCATTTCACAAGCTGCATCAAGAAATATTGCTGAAACTTTTGTTCTGTTTGTGGCTTATTTGCGGTGGTCCAGCGAAGGTGGAGTGGTTTCTGGTGGTGGGTATTGCTGTCTGAATGCGCTTCATTAATCCAGTAATTTGCAGTGTTCGTGTCTGAACGTGTGGAGCAGTTTCTTGGTGCAAGGAACTTTGTCTTCTGCAATCTCATTGACGGGTTCTTTGGACGGGTAACTCTTTAAATTTTCTCTTCAGCTGAGACTTGTGTTTTTTGTTTTATGAAAAAAATTCGATTTTGTTATACTGTACCATTAATTGGTTATAAAATTTTATAGATGTAAGAATTTTACAAATGTGTGGTTTTCGTTTCACAATCTGTGTCAAGAAATATTGTTCAAACTTTTGTTGCATAACTTATTCCATAGGAATTGTTTGTGACTGTGGTTTAAAAAACACAAAGACTGCGTAATTGGTCATTGCCATTTCTTTTCTTGGGTAATGACATGGACTCCTTGAAATGAATCTAGGGGGAACGGAATTGGATGTATGTATGTATCTGAACATTTAATGCCAAGAGTAGCAACCTCTCTGCATCTTGGGTATTTCGGCGAGGTATGGAATGGGTCATGATATCATGGGCTGCGTCGGCGCTGGGATTAAATGCTAATACCAGCCTACCACGCAGGCATCGGGTAGCAAATAAATGGCATTATATTATATTATTAATTAAATTTATAGATCTGTTTGTATTTATTTTATTTTGCTTTGTTCTTTTTCCATTTCCATTATGCCATGTGGTATGAATGTGATATTTTTAAATGGTTCTTTGGTCTGCTTCGTTTAAGTGGTTTTGCTTTTCGCATGGACCTGTTTTTTAAGTTTTCTTAGAAAACAGATACTATACAGATTTATTGAATCTAGAAATAGAAAGCACTTTCAACCTAGGTATCTGTACTTGACAATAGAAGTCTATCCCAAAACAACAGACCGGGAGCTTAAGAGAGGGGTGTTCATTTTGCATTGCCTTTGACAAGTGCGGATATAACACAAATGGCATTTTGGGTGCAGTATAAAATCTGGGCCTTTGGCCAGATACTTCATTGTCTTTGACTTTGACATCTGCCAAATGAGATAACGACTAACAAGTATTTCAGTTCCATATATGGCTGAAGGGGAAACCCTTAGATGCAGTGATGCTGAGATTCACAACCTACTGTTTTATTTAAGGATAAGTTTTTGAAACATCTAATCTGAAATGAGGTCTATGATAACTTAGCAAGAAGATGGTTTGGTTTCATCTAAAGGAGAAAACGTGGACAGTGTTTGGAAGAGAACACTCCTGTAAATTCACAGGAATCCTGTGAATATTTAGAGAGCCCTATATTGGCAAAGTTTGTTATTTGTCATGAATACTGTTACAAGAAACATGAACGTTAACAAACTCTTAGATGCAGTGATGATGGTATTGACAAACTGCTGTTTTATTTAAGCAAAAATTGATGAAATATCCAATCTGAAAATAGCTTTTTCTTTAGATGAAACCAGATCAGCTTGTTGCTAGGCTACCATAGACTGCATTGGTCAACTTGGGTATGCTCGAGTGATCTATAGTTTGTCGCAATAACGTAGACGTATACTTTTTTGGCCTGTGTGGACAGGGATTTGACACCAACACAAAGGTTAATGGCCCACATGAAACCCTGGACCAACTGCAACACACGTTGCATGAATACGCCAATTGCAACACGTTTAAACGCCTGCAACACCTCAACCCGATGCTAGCGGGCGCACAACACCTCGTTTAAACCTGCAGTGTTGCATGAATACGCCAACTGCAACACGTTTAAACCTCTGCAACACCTCAACCCGACGCTAGTGGGCACACAACATAGCTTGACAAAAGGCACGATAAATGGACAAGACTGGTGAATAAATCACACAGGAGTCTTCAGTCTCGAGACCATTTAAACCTCATTTAAACCTGCAGTGTTGCATGAATATGCCAGCGTTTGAATTAGAGCATAATTTATTTTTAGTTTTTATTTTCCTAACTTGGTGTAGTCATGATTTTTCCAATTGCTTTCACGAAGATGTTTTAATCTCTTTCGCTAAGATGAGTTGTTCATGTATCAAAACGTTTCCATGTATAATTATTAGGAGGGTTGCACAAACAGAAATATGAATCGAACTCACATTTCCTAAGTAGATGCATCTAGCTTTGTTAATAAGCCGTTTGCAGCTAGATTTTTCTTAGCCTTTTTGCACAAAATGTCGAAGTAAAAAACCTAGATTTGCTCAGCTGCTTTGATGACTTACCAAATAACCGAGACAAGTGATAAACTGCTTCATATATTAAATATTAAACTAGCAATGCAACACCTTGCTGAAGTTTGCTTCTGCACCTGCATTATGCGTTTCAACATATGTAGATGCAATATGCTCTGATTGCTGTAGGTTATCGCCATACAAACACCTCAACCCGATACTAGTGGGCACACAACAGAACTCAATGAAACGGACGATAAATCGACAAGACTGGTGAATAAATCGCATAGGAGTCTTGAGTCCCGACACCACCAACCTGATTTAAAGCAGTAAACGTTATCCTGCGTCATACTGCATTAACACCACAAAACCCTGGAGCATACCGCATCAATACGCCAACTGCAACATCGTGAGGAATTTATCTCGCAGCAAGTACTGCTTCCACTTGACCAAGGCATGTGTTATTGCCAACGTCTTTCCATCGTGTGTAGACTTTATATGCTGATTCAGTTGTAATTTTTGCTTCTCAAAGGCAATGAGATGTTTATCACTTATGAACAGAACTCCTAAGCATGTTTCTGAAACATAGTATTCATGGACACATGTTTTCCTGACATCTGGATTTGTCAAGACCAGAGTGAATGTCATTAACGTTTTCAACCTTTCAAAATAGTCTTTAGCTTTTTTATCCCATATAAAGGCATCACTTTTAAATAATGATGTTAATAGTGCCACAATTTGTGTGCATGTTCTCAGTGTTCTTATTATGTCCATGACATATAGTTTTGAGTCGGATAGCATTAGTTGAGGTGGAAAAAATCACAGATATGAAATTGCAAAGTTTTTGTTAAAGTTTATATTTATTTGTATTTTTTTATTTTTTTAAAGTTCATTTTACGTGGTTGTAGTTTCATCCTTACGCATTGGCGTTGTTCATATTTATCATCTAACACATATATAATAAATTTTTATTAAATTAAAAAATATAACATATATTCTTAACATCTCATCATCTGATCTCTACAAGCTTCTTCATTGTTGGCCAATTAACAAATTAATATTCCTCCTCTCTATGCAATGGGTTCCCTTTAAAGCTTTGATATTACCAAATTGATATCATTAAGCAATACATGTTCAAATTTGATGAACCGATTTATACTTAAAGACTGATGACAATATTTTTTTTTCATATTAATGAGCTTATTTCTGATAATCAATGTTGTAGATGACATCTTTAATAAATTCACTAGTGTAAACTAGTATGTCACATCTAAAGAGATGCAAACTAAGCACTTTCTAGCAAAAGGTTGTCCAAATATCCAACAACATTGCAACAAGTAATTGAGCTATTTGCATCGGTTGTTTGTCTGTGTGTTAAAGCAAAACCTTGTGAGATGCCCACCCTTCCTCGAAATATTTGGAGGGTGCTTCAACTACCATCTATAATAGTGGATGGTAACCCCAAGAAAGTTGATCAAATTTATATATATGATCTATGACCTTCCATCGGCATAATTCTTTGCGTGTACACTTCAACCATTTGAGCCACCACTAGGGGGGTTTCTAAGGAAAACCTCACGACATCCCCCTCTTCCCTAGATCATGTAAATGAAGGGAAACTCAAGCACCAACAACAATAGTGTCTAATAATCCCAAGTGATTTGACCAGATTTGATCGTATGAACTATGGCCTGTTATCAACATAATACCTTGTATTGATGATTCGACCAGTTGAAATCACTCTTGAAACTCCGTACAAACATATACATATCTATGGATGCAAATTAATAAATTTATTATTGTTATTATTAACAAAATATATGTGATTTTTTTCCTAGTTTTTACAAATTTAAAAGCTATATACATTATATAGATGTGAACATTACAATTTGCCTGAGTTATAGAACACACCTCTATAGTAGTGTACAAGACTAAGAAATTTGCTTGATGATGTCATTGATTTGGGGATAGGTCACTTAGTAATCACCACAATTTTCTTGCGCTTAACATTGATGATTTCAGTTAAAATGACATGTGCTAAAAACACTTTTTAATTTTGTCCAAAACTGCATCTGAATTTGTTAGCTGTAATTGGTCAAAATGTGTATATTTTTAAATTTCTGCACACATATCCCAAGTACAGACATCCTTTAGGATAGAGACATTTCAGAGTCATATAACATATAGAAATTTCACAATCACATAGCATCCAGAAAATTCAGTGTAGCTTGAGTGTGTGTAAGATTTAGGTTTTGTGCAAAATGTCTTTGTTCTTTGTAGTAAATAAAAGACGTCTGAAAATTGGGATTTTTGTTATTTAATAATATAAATAATTAATAAATTTTTTTGTTTGCGAAATCTGGTTACAAATTTTTTCTTAAATTGCTGAGTACTGTATTAATTAGATTTTATTATTCATTTCATGTTAGGGCTAAATCTAGAGAAATGAGTTGCTGTCAATAATTTCTTTCTGCAAAGCAGTTGTCTATAATGCTTAGCTATAGGCCTTAACAATGGAAAATAGAAAATATAAGTGCTTCATGCAAAAGAATGAGTAGTCATCATTGCATAATCATCACAACTGAATGCTGATTTAAAACCATGTAATAATGCACCAAAAACCTGTTCTTGGTTTCTAACTCTTTCATTTCATTTGCAAAGTGCAAATGTGAATAACTATACTAAGCAAGCATTTACAAACAAGCATTTTCAACTGTATTTGCTTATCCTTGGATGATTGTTAATTCATTTGATTGAAGATGTTTGCAAATTGCAATTTCCTTGATATGGTTAAAGCACTAGATCTAGCTATAACATAAGACTATAACACCACATACATCCTCATAAATTAAGCCATAGGAAAGAAATATGCAAAACAAAGCCAAGGTATGTATCACATTTAACGTTTGCTGTTTCCTATCTACTTTATATGTGTTTAAAAGATTGTGCAGTCATGCAATGGTTATCTGTGTAAGCAACTTGCATCTCAAGGACCAACTTCAGCACAGGGACCACACAGGAGTGCTCAAGTTGATAGAGATCAAAATTTTGTTATAAATTCTTTTGCTATTGCTTTAGCGCTAGTGAAAAATTTCAATGGTAATTGTGAAAAAATTTTGCTTCTGTAAATCATATTTCTAGATTGAAAGCTAACACAGGTGCCTTTTATTTTTTATAGTACAAGGAACTATATTTGTACGCACACTTCAGATCTGATTTTTGATTTAATGTTGATGTGTAGATGTTCAGTGGCACCTCTTTTATTGTTATTTGATCAATATAGAGAAATGAGCGATATTTCTATTTCGCATCCCACCACCCTTCCCTATACTATGATGATGAGCTTTTAGGCTATATTGGACGACTGTACATTTGAGAGAGATATGACTGGTTGTACCTTCCGCACCTTGATTGAGTATGATTGGTTTTGTGATACCTTATCTTTCACTTGTGTTTAATGGGGTCATTTATCCTCCTTGACTAACTTTTTTAAAACCGCCTTGTTGAAGTTTTGCTCTTATCCAATACTACAGTTGTTTGGCCACATTTGGAGCATACCCTTGGTTCTAAGGGCCATGCGTCAGGAGTCTTCAGCCCCGAGACCATTTAAACCTCATTTAAAACGGAAAACGTCATCTTGTCGCCGGGGCCTGGGGCACATAGCCCCAGGCCAACGTCACTGCGTAAGCATCTAACCACAACCACGTAAAATGAACTTTAAAAAAAATCAAAAAATACAAATAAATATAAACTTTACCAAAAACTTTGCAACTTCATATTCGTGATTTTTGCCACCCCAACTAATGCCACCTGACTCATGCCACCACCTTCAGGCTTGAACAGTAGATGACAATGGAAGACACAAGTGTAGTTTATTACCACCTTGCAAATTTAATTTGACCTTTCAATTCCCATTACCATTTCCTCTCATACGACGTCCCACAACCATTTCTCTTGGCACCCACTCCTGATTCATTCTATATCTATTTAACTATGCAACCGTCTCAGGTTCTCATTGCATTTTTCCTCTATTAGTTTATCAATTCAGTTTGACCCATGTCCGCGATTCGAGGAGTGTTGTCAGCAGTTGTGGGTCATACTGAATTGATCAACTAATCGAGGCAAAACGCAGTGGGTGTCTGAGACGGTTGCATAGTAAAATGCATACAGAATGAATGAAGAGTGGATGTCAAGAGAAATGGTTGTAGAACGACATATTAATGTGATTCTAACAAACTCTTTGAACGTGAACTCCATAGTTTTAAGTCTTTTCCCTCATTTTCATGCCTTTTTGTAAGACAATAAAGAGGGTAGTGGCATCAACATTGAAAATGATTTCCACTCAAACCTATGAAGTATACTTTTAGGTCAGTAGTATTCTTGGCTCCAAACTATAGCTACAATTCGGAGAAAAGAATACTGCTGACGTAAAAGCACACTTGATAGGTTTGGATCGAACAAATTACCATCGACATGTATGTTGTTGTATTTTTAGTTTAATGTTGACGGGGAGATGTTCAATTATACCTTTCTTATTGTTGTATGATCAATACGTTTATTTTATTACTTGTTACTGATTGAATTATTAAATACTTGTTGTACCTTCTCCACCTTGATTGAGTTATTATTGGACTTTTGTTACCTTGTCTTTGACTTGTGCTTAATGCGAACATTTACTCTCCTCCATTTTTTTAATACCACCTCGTTGAATTTTTGGTCTTATAGAGTACTTGACTTTGATCACCTATGGTCGGTTGTGATGTGCTGATAATCACTTCTTTTATCCTGAGACTTGGTTGAAGTTTATAATTTTTGTGACTTTATTGGTGTTGAGTTATGTACTGCGCTTGACTGTCATTGCCCTAATTAACTCCAGTCATTTCTCTCTCTCTGGTTTGTACACACCCTCTTGTAGGGTTAGATGGTTCCTACAGAAGACTGACCTCTCCGAGGCACAAATAGTCTTTTCTGAAAGTAACACTTCTGAGTATATTTCCAAGAGTAGTTTCATACCCAAGTTGGTATCTTAAACTATATCTCTTTTTTTGTTATATGATATGTATGTTTATTTTATTACATGTTACTGAATATTAATAGTTTATCGTTTTAGTTTACTTGTCAGTGTAACTCATTATAACACTTTCGAATATAGCAAACAGCCTGTGTTAAGAACTTATGGGTTGTACTTTTGAGGTTCTTGGTTTCAAGAGGTAAGTATTTGACTGGCTAATGTATATCCATGGAATGCTTTTTTCTGGAAATTTGTTTTTGTTGTTTCTATTGGAATTTGTGCTGTGGAACTAGTGTGAATTGTGTTCAGTGTTATTAGCTATACAGGGAAGACACATACTATGTAAAAGGTGTTTGATTGCTATGGCATTCTTGTTTTTTATTACATTTTTTTTTGCACACTGATTTTTTGGTCACATCATTCAAGAAATGTTTATAACCCTGCACTGTAATCACGTCATCTAACTACATGCAAGTTGGGAAACTGTTACTTTATTGCATGTGCATGTGCTCTATGTTTTCTACCTTTGAATACAAATGACACAAAAACCTATCTCAGTGGTTACAAATATGCATTTGGATATTTGTATACTGGGGTAAATTGTGAGGTGCAGCATGTTGTCATGTCCTTCAAGGAATTGTTCATGCCATGTATTGATATTCAACATGGTGCTTAATAATTATGTATTTGCTTGTTTTAAACATGTAAGCTCGCAACTAAATTAGTGAAGTTTATATCTATAATGATCAAAAAACATCTGAAGGCTCACTACTGTCCAGGGTCTCAAACACGACCTTTCACAAGAAACTAGCATTTCATTAGTTCACTGTGCTGTCAATTAACCATAAAAATATTATATATATGCTAAAAGGGCAAGGCAAAATCAGTTGATATTCCTCGCTCGACACCTAATTCATATTCTTCACTTGCATTATGCTCCCTGACAATATCCTCCAGCTTGTCAATATTTATAACAAACCAAATAATCTTGTTAACAACCTTATTGATGTCTTGGACTCTGTTATCTTACAAAACAAGAAGAAAATGCTAACCATAATAACTCATGACTTTAACATTGACATGTACAAAGAAACAATATCGAAAAGGAGGTTGGAATTGTTTATGCAGAGTAAATGTCTGCAGTTAAAAACAAACATAGCCACAAAAGAATATGGTTCTATGATTGACCATTTTTGAACAAACATAGACATTGACAAGCTTTCATTTACCATTTTTGATGCATATTGGTCAGATCATTTTACTAGCATCTTATCAGTACCTGCAACTTGCATATAAGAACTGATACAGCTTTTTGTGTTTCTTGTTTTTTTGTCTTTTTTTAAGATGCTTTTCTATTTGAAATATATTCTTGAATATTTTAACATGCTCTGAGCCTTCATTGGATGTGCAAATTGGAAAAAAAAAATACAGCATTTAAAAAAAACAACTAATCAGAAACAATATTCTCGCCCAAGGAGAGAATTTAGCTATGTCTATGACAACAGACAGTCCTTCAACAGAAAGAAATGTTTCTTCTTCACAAGATGCTCCAGAGACTACTCCAATGCCAATACTGTTGCAGCCAACAAACAGTGCTAAAAAGTAATGTTCCTATCCAACAGCTTTGTTGATTCAATATCTTTGACTACATTACTTTATCTTGTACCTAACACAAATCCAAACATTTGAATAAATCATCTAGTTCAGCTTCTCTACTAATTTCATTTTAATGTATTCGATACAAAATTCAACATTCAATCAAACACTAATCCATTTGTTCTTTCACTTTTTGGTATTTTTAAATCTGCACAGATTAAAACAAATGGCAGTTGAACCATCATCAATAATACAGCTATGTACTGCAACACATAGGCATGTATTTGAGGGGGATGTTTTGGTTGTCTATGGACCTGCACAAAACCGTAATCAAAACTCCCCTGTCAAGACAAAGATTCTGCATGCAGATGTTGTTGACAAAAATGGATTGATGACAATGACAATTACAATTAATGATAGTTTGATAAATCGCTTTGGCAATTTCTTTTTGCCTGGCAAAAGTGTTAGAATTTCTGGTTTTGAACTGAAAAAGAAAGGTCAATATGACTGAGGAGATGCAATAAATTCAATAGCAATATTGCCAACAAGTATCATAGAGATAATTGACCAAGTATGCAAAATGCATTGCCTTCCACCAGATACAACAATCAATGAGCTGGTTACATCAGATGAGGCATATGTCGTTGGTTCTGTTGCAGTCATAGTTGTTGCCTGTGAATACAACAATAAGCAATTGGACTTCTACATAAGAGATGGTGAAAGTGCAAATGACTATGCAACTGTAAAGTGGCTTCTCTTTAAACAATTTTTTTCACTATATTTGATTTCATTTTTTTTATGTTTTTTCTTTCTTGCTGTATCTACTGCTAGATGGACATACCAAAAAAAAAAGATAGAACCCATAACAAAAAACATTTGTCTATTTCCATCTCCTTCACTAATTCTTCTTCCGTTATTCATGTTCAGTTTCAGGTTAATGAAAGCTATACAAATTTCTTTGTCTGAGTGCAACAACAACTTGCACTTGACGAACCGCCTCTGTATCTAATAAAAAATATCGTAAGACCAGGTGCAAAAGGAACTCATCTTATGAAGGCTTCACAAGCAACTTTTATAGATCCTCTAAATGATGACTTCGCAATACAAAGTTTGCTTCCAATAATTGAAGCTAAAACACAGGTGAGATATGAACAATGTCTGCTGTAATGTCACTTGAAATGTTTTTTTTGTCATTTCATTGTCAATTAAGCAAGTTCTTTATATGTAGTTTCAGCAATTTCATAGCTATTAAAACAGATTTTGTTTTTTCTTAAATGTTCAGCCTGCTGCATTATTGACATCAAAGTTTTCTGCTTCTGATATGAACAAAATATAGACTTTTTACTTGTCAAAATGTCTTCTTTACAGTTCCAGATTTAGTATTCCAATTAGGAGCAACACAACTTAGTACAATGATATGTTTTCAAACACCATGTTGCAAAACCTGCATTTGCAAACATGTTTTCATAAATTCGATTTTGTGCTTTTCCGTAGCATGGCCTTTGTATCAAAACATGCTCATTGCAATGTTTTTTTATGTTTTCTGTTTACTTGGCTAGAACAGGTATATGGGACATTGAAAGTAAATTTTTTTTTTGCACCACCCTACCACTGCATTTGCACACAGTGTAAACTGCCAATGATACAAAGCACCGTTTTTTGTACATTTTGCAATCGTGAAACACCAACTACTTATGAACATATATTACAATGTAAGCTAGAGACTGAAGAAAGGACTATTGAATGTACACTTCGGGGTACACAATTAAAAGAATGTTGTCACGATGTTTTAGCTATTTCTTATGAACAATACTCCAATAGTGTTTCCTCAGCCATTTACAATCTTCGCAAATTGAAGCAACAAGGGCTTTACACTTTGGCAATGAACAACAGAATTGTCGAAGTCAAAAAGTTTTGAACAAAAGGTATGATCATAATTTTCTTTTTTGTTCAAACACTTTGAACAACTTTTCAATTGTTTCAGCTTCGATTCAATATTTCAAAATAGATTACAAACACTCTCTATTGCAACTTCTTTCATGCTTTATTTGAACCTGTTTTTTACAAAATACACACAATTTTAAATAATTTTTCTTTTCCCATTCACACAACCCTTGCATTGTAATCATGTTCATGGCTTATATATCTGTCAGTTGTCCTATGTATTGTTTAATCAATAATAAACTTCAATGGCTTTTTGAAGATTCAATTTTAACGTATCTGAAGTTCGCTTTTGTTGTTGTGTTCATTTATTTGAAGATTGCAAAAAGCACTCAGCCTAGTAAAAGCAGAGGAATCATCCCTAGTATAAGATTACCAAAACCCTGTTCACTTTTAATAGATTTTTTGCCTTTTGCATCGGTTTACTGTCAATCACAAGGCTCTTGCAATTGTTTTTTTTTCTTATATTTTGTCCATTTCAATGGCCAATGTATGGAAAAGAAAAAAAGACATAGAAATATAACAGTCAACAGTATTTGTTTTTCATTTAAATTAGCATTTGCTACATATCTTATCTTCATATCTGTTTTTATATTCTTTCCATAATTGCAAAGGTCTTGCAATTGTTTTTTTTTTAATATTTTGCCCATTCCAATGGCCAATGTATGCGAAAGAAAAAAAGACAGAAATATAACAGTCAACAGTATTTGTTTTTCATTTAAATTAGCATTTGCTACATATCTTATTTTCAAATCTGTTTTTATACTCTTTGCATAATTGCTGATAGTAATGCACGGCCCATATGCAGGGATGATAGAAACTGCATATGCTACTGCAACATGCCTTATGTTGTCACTGCTCCAGATTTTGCCAAAGCGTGGCTTCTCTTAGCTTTTGATGCAAAGTGCATATGCTATGACTTGAACAAATGCATGTTCTCATTACACATTTTATAAATTTATGTGGTTTTAAAGCCTTTTACATATTTATAGACTTAATGCAACTGAAACAACTTCCGTTAAAATATTGCTAAACTGTTTTTTTCTCTACCTCTTTCATGGTTATCAAATTGTTAAAGCTGTATAAAATGATATAGAATTATTGATACATTATATTGACTAGATTCACAATTCCGGTCATTTAATTGCTCTGCTTTTTCTTCATCTAGTGATTTTGGTTTCAGATTCGGGATTCTGCTCATTATTATTGAATCTGATTTTGCAATTGAAATCTTTGCAATGTTTTCTGAAAAATGCCATGCAATGTGCAAACTTTGCCTCTATATGAAAACCATATATTGCTCAATGCCATCTAGATAGCAATTATTTCATGAATTTACGCTTGTCATTATGAGTTAGAATGGTGAATGTTATATCTGATTTTCCAATTCAAACCTTTGCAATGTTTTTTGAAAAATGCCATGCAATGTGCAAACTTTGCCTCTATATGAAAACCATATATTGCTCAATGCCAGCTAGATAGGAATTATTTCATGAATTCACCCTTGTCATTATGAGTTAGAATGGTGAATTTACGCTTGTGATCATGATTATGGATTTACCGTTGTGACTTGAAACAAATACTAAATCTTGGATAAGTTCACTTCATCAAAAAGGCTACCTCTCTTGCCTGAGGCATATTTTCATCATTGTTCTTCCCCTGATTGATTCTCAGCTTTAGCTAGATAAACCAGAAGAAAACAAGTATAAGTCATTCTTTGGATTTTTGGTCCATTCTTCATGTTTGGGAAGAATGAAAATTGAACTTTGTTAAAAAACTCAAACTATGAAAGAAAGGGCAGTGTTAATCACATCTTCAGGTATCATGGTTGTTGTTTCTGAATGCTCTAAAACAATGCATTGCAAAAATGAGAACATCGCTGTTAAACTCTCGAAGAAGTACATTCATTATTCTAAAACCAGACATCAACATGCGCTGACAAATAAGATCATTTTCTATCTCAAACTTGTACATATACACTTACTTATGTCTTCTAATTGTCTTATTATATTTTGAATACCCAAATGAAATCAAACAATCTTACACAATGACAGTGATTGTATCGTGATAACTTGCAGGGATCAACCCACTTCACTCTATTGTGTGTTCATAGACTCTTCCTTTTAACTTCCCGGTTCCCAGTCATCATAGTGTTCACCGCGACAATGATCTTTTTCTTTACACAGTCTGGTAAGAACTCTCAGATAATTCCCTGAATGATTTTTTCAGGCCATTGTACCTGTTTGTAGCTGAATTGTAAAATCATCTCAGAATAAGGACTGGAATCGAAATCATCTTCTGACATTTTTGTTGAAAATTGATGTTTTTCTATTGTACATTGCATATTTTTTATTTTTGTTTGATGCATGGTTGAATGTGTCAACTTCTCCAAGCTTTATCTAAGTTGGCTTTGACTATTTTAGTTTGTTGTAGCTTTATCTCAGCTGAGTTTCAATTTTTTAGCATAATAGCAGTTTGTTTAACATGAGTATGGATTGTTTCTCATCTTGGAGTTTTATTTTTTGTGCAGTTACAGTAGCTACATTTAATATATGCTTGAGGCTTTTTTGTTTCTGTTATATCTAGGGATGCTTGATATCTGGAAATGCTAGGTCTTTGATGTGTATTTAGTTTCACTTTGTCCCTGGATTTTTCTAGTTTTCTCTTAATGATGGTTTCTAACTTTCTGCTTTGTTTTCAAGTTGTTTGGTTTAGTTATAGTTCTTGGGTTTCATTCTTATTAGTTTTGATTCTGAATGTTCTTGGTTCTTGAATGCTATTTATAATCAGTCGATAAATCAAATGTGGTGATGTACCAGTAACTGCTTTGCTTTTGTGTCTTCCTGATTCTTGAAAATGTTCTTGATTACTAGAATCAATGGTTGAATACATGTATGGCCTTGTAACAATAATACTCATCTATCTCTTCTCTTTGTTTTGCCTCGGGACTGTTAAAATGTTCTAGGCAGCATTGCTCTCTCAGTAGTAGAGTTTTCAAATATAGCCGTAGAAATTAGTTTGGAATTACACATTTTTGCTCTTTTAAAATGTCAATGCATCAAAAAATTGTTAATGATATCCATTTTTGCTAGCTTTCATTATCAATTTTCATGTTTTAATCAATACAGATACACAGTCAAATCTGGCCAACAAGAAAAGAACTAATCGCTAAAATACTTTGTTAAATATTTTGCCTTTTCAGTTTTGTTCAAAAATAAAGTTCAATTGTAACTCTTCTTTCAATGTAATTTTTTCCTATCATATGCTAAGCGAGTTAATTTTCTAAATGATACTTAGCAAGGGTTTTAACTCATCGTGCACTCAATCATGACCAATATCATTTCCTATGTTTTACGTCTTTTACAGTTACTACAGAAATTATATTTGAAGTTTTACTGCTTTTTTACCATTTTGTATACATCTGTCAACAACAATGCTCATCAACCAAAGTGCTGTCATTGATTTTTTGTTGCCGAATCAAGATGTTGACAATCCATGGAAGATTAATTCCGCTAAGGTAAGACATGAAATCTAACTCAAGACATGCTTACCTTGGTTTATGTCATGCAACCTTTATTTTTATTTTTTAACAATTGAAATGTCAAATTCTGTTGCCTCATTTCATACAAAACAAGTGCTCCAAGGACTCCCCATTGTAACAGTACACACTAATATGAAGTTTAAGATCCTTGATTTTGGTCAAAAACCATGCAAACACAATTTCCCAGGCATGATCGTAGCTGACAACAATTCAAGACAGGCAGAAGAACATGGTGCAGACTTGGCAGCATCTATCTTTGTAAAGAAGTACATTATTATTTTAAACGCAGACATCAAGCTCTGCTCAAAGATAAGGTCATTTTCTATCTCAAACTTGTACCTATACATTTATTTATGTCTTATAATTGTGTTGTTATATTTTCAATGTCAAATGCAATGAAATAATATTATTTAATGACAGTGTTTATATGGCGATAATCTACAGTCATCATAACATATTGCATCTACATATGCTAAAACACATAATGCAGGTCCAAAACCAAACTTGAGCAGGCTGTTGCATTCCTAGTTTAATATTTAACATATGGAGCAGTTCATCATTTGTCTCGGTTGTGACAATTCCACCTTCTTAAGACTTGTTCAGGTAAAAAAGTCTTTGTCAATACACTCTACTTATTATTTATAATTTTGTATTTGTTATTCATTATGTAACTGGAATGCTAAATTCCTTTCAATGACTTTGAAGGTAGTGGTCACCTATTGAAACAGAAGCCAAGGATACTCTATGTTTACCCCCAAGATTTTGACGAGGATGGGACCACAGCAGTGGAGTGATCGAAGGGTAAAAACATAGAGTTCAGTAGCAACAAATTTGATCAATAGTTGTTACACTATGCAACTGCTTCAATTCTTAGCCACCCATTCATTTAATTCATTTCGCCAGGAGGTTTAAATTAGAATAGATCCTCTTCAATCAAACTTATTTGGAAAGATGTACAAATAACGTTTATAAGGGATGTATCTGTTGAAAATTAGCCATTGAGATATAAAAGCTTATGTTCCAGGCATATCTATTATTAATCTTATGAACTCAGGTATTTCTTATATGGAACAGTTTATCATTTGTCTCGGTTACTTGATAACCATACAGGAATTCGCATGGCTTAACGCTTCAGCATTATACAACCAATTCTGACAATTCCACCTCCTTAAGACTTGTTCAGGTAAAAAAGTCTTTGACAATACACTCTACTTATTTTTTATAATTTTGTATTTGTTATTCATTATGTAACTGGAATGCTAAATTCTTTTCAATGACTTTGAAGGTAGTAGTCACCCATTGAAACAGAAGCCAAACATACTTTATGTTTAGCATGCAGGAGATCAATACCACTTTTATATCATCTCTTGAATATTTTTCTACTTCCAGGTATGCCAAATTCACTTGATTACTTCATGAAGCTAGGATTCTCCATGCTGATGATCTGCACGTTTTCAATTATTTCTTTTGAAAATATATAAATTTCTTGTTGAACACTTTGATAATGATAAGCCATGATTAGATACTTGTTTAAATGAGCATACCAATGTTTGACACATACTGTGGTTTTCAATCAGAAGAGATAAGCTTCCTTGCAAACTCAGTTTACGATCAATTGCAAAAACCATGCAAACATAATTGCTTATTATCTTTTTGCAATGCGTAGGAAAAAAACATTACCAAAGCACCGATTATGCCACTGCAAAATGCAATTTTGAATATGGCTGGCATTTTTCGGTGTTCAAATACAAAGCAAGGGTTTACCACTTGCCCTCAAGATGATTGCGAGCTCTTTGAGCAATGAACCCCAGCAAATTTGTCAAAATGCTAGCAAACTTTCAAGAGCGGAACCTATATCCAGGACAAGTATAAATGTCCTTGATGATGAATCTGAGGAATGCTTTTTGGACTTGGCAGCATTTCCCAAGGCTAGAAAGTTCAATGTAAATTCACTCTTGGATACTTCGATATACATTTGTAGGAGAGAAAGGCAGGAGGCTTTTGTGATCTTGTTTTCAATGTGTTTGTTTATCACCCATGGAATGTAACTGAACTAGTTAGTGATCAAAATACTCTGAATTTACATTAATATTCAACCAGCTCTGCCATATTCCTAATTACACTGTGAGTTATTTCCTCATCTGAGCATTATGTTTTTCTGTCGACTTTTTGTTTGCTTAGTGTCACCCATTTTGTTAAAAGCACATGGCTTCAATTCAAGCCCTTCATATTGCACTTAGCTGTTTCCTTCCTTTACTGCTCACAGCTTGTGTTTGCACCAAAAAAATATGTCCCATGCAAGTTGCATACACTAAAGTCTCGATGATCCTCCAACTACTTCAGACAAGTTGTTTTGCTGCAAATGTCGAGTCTCAATGACCCCATACTTGACTCTTTTCTTTTGTATTTACTAATTACATTTATTGTCTCTCCAATTCCACTAAAAATAATCCACATCTGCAGCGATCACAGACATTGCCCATGCTATTCCAATATGCTTATCTTACCAGTGTTGCAGATTTTGCAACAGCGCATCCTCCCTCAACCTTTGAAGCAGAGTGCATATCCTATGGCTCCAATAGATCTATGCCTGTAGTTTTTGTTGTTTTTGTTGAAGACATTGTGTCTTCGCCTTTTGTACTAAACGCACTAGTTCATGGTCTTTGAAACAAAATGCTTCTCACATAGAAAAAATATTATTTTCATGTTCTATAATACAATGTAGGTATGTTATAAAGAAAACAATTGTTCAGAGATCTAATATACCCATTTAAATTAAAAATTATTTTCTACATTGCATTTTATATACCCATTTAAATTAAAAATTATTTACTACCTTACTTGACTACTTTTTTAGGCAACTCACAAAAACAGAAAAAAAAAAGAAAAATCCTTTTGCCAAAAAAATCGCTTTTATCAATTAATGACAATTTCATATACACTTGACAATGCCCCCACTAGCAATGTCGGGGACATCGCCACTTTGTGGCTCTTGTTCTAAATAAAGAGCGATCATAAAATATCCTTTAAAGATTTACATCAATACTTTGAAATTTCCTGATTTTATATATATATATATATATATAACTTTTTTGTAAGTATGAAAACTTTCACAACAAAATTACATACTTCACAAAAATTGGGAGGTTGCTCCTAGAGTAAGAGCCACTGTCCCTTAAACCCCATTTTTTCCAATTTGAGCAAGATGTCTCCTAGTAATGTCCCTTTTCCCTCCGTTTCCCGGATATTGTCACTAATTCAAACATTACAGAGATCATGCAGGTTCCATAGACCGATTCAAAAAATATATCACAGTCCTTCGGCGTTAAAGATAGTTGGAATAGATAACAGTCAATTAACTTGGGAATTGGCAACTAGAAAAAAAACTAGACACGGGGTCCATCCCCTACTTATGCCATCGTTGACGACGGTCCAACATGCTCGCTTGATCTAGCCTGATCTTCCTTGGTTAGTCCTTCCTTGTCTGCCTGGCTTGGGCCAGCCTGCTCGGGTTCGTCATGCGCTTGTGGTGGAGGATTATCATCGGCATTGTCGCACGTGAAGGTCGGAGCGGCTAAATTAGCCATTGCTTCCATATCCCCCATGTTGCGCACCAAGTCTTCCTTGAAATTGTTAAAGATCTGTAGCACCAGCTTGCCATAACTTTTGCATTCCATCATGTTTCGAGCCATAATTTTCCTTAAAATCCAGTAGGGGTCCAGCTGAGCCTCTGTACCCTTCTTTTCTATCTGCTCAGTGATTTCATCGACTTCCATCACTGTTATGGTGTTATCGATGTAAGGCGGAATGCCTTCCATATATATTTGTTCCTCTTCGGTCACCTCCACCTTCCTTGTACGCTTACCCCTCCCTCCATGACGTCTCTGCATCCTTTGGCGTGGAGCCATTCTTACACTGCCACGGCATATAAACCAATCAGAGTTGTCCTTTACGTGAAATATGAGTCTGCTCCCATAATCCTGAATTTTCCACTGCATAAACCTTCTCCCCCATCTTTCTTTATACCTGCGTCTTCTTTCCCACAGGTTGTCGGCCTGTCTCGGCTTCCAATCCCCCAGGTTCGCATTAACATTCATTGTCTCGAGTCTCTGACTCATCAGAATCCCGAGGTCTTTTCCCACGCCTTCGCCGTAGGTTTTTGCTAGCTTGGCATTTATACCAGGGTGTTTTCTCATCCTTCTGTCACCATTCTCATTAATTTTGCTCCAATTCATGGCCTTCTGCCTTGAATTCCTCCTCACTTTTCCATTAATGATCAGTACCTCCCCCATCATGTCGCTTAAACACCATCTTGACATACCACTATCGCATGCCCTTTCAGCTCTCCGGCAGTCTCCACGCCAATTCATGCATGTACCATAGTTGCCAGGTTGTCACCTACATCCGGGATATATATATATATATATATATATACAAGTTGTCACCTACATCCGGGATATATATATATATATATATATATATATATATATACAAGTTGTCACCGACATCCGGGATATATATATACACGTTGCCATCGACATCGGGGATATATATATATATATATATATATACACATGTTGTCACCGACATCCAGGATATATATATATATATATATAAAAACACGTTGTCACCGACATCCCGTATATATATATATATATATATATTATTGTTTATTTTGAATAACCAAGATCATAAAATCAATTTGGACATCACACTTGTCTTATCCTCATACAATCTAGAATTCATGGAGATTAACATCCATCCCAAATAAAAAATGAAAAGAACTGCATCAATAATGGATCTCAAATAAAAAATAAGAACTGCTTGCAGCTTAGTCCCTACTTTATAACATAGAAACAAAAATCAATGTTAAATAATAAGAAAACAAAACAAAAATTTAATAAAATGACTAACAAATTCAATATCATTTAATGACCAAGTGATCTATAGGCCCAACATTTCAATTGGTGCAAAACTATACGTTTAAATAAGCTTTTAAGTTTACTTGTCGCTACTATCAAATTTCTAATAGAGAAATTTCCAAAAGAGGATGAAATAAGCATAGATGCAAAACTTCAAATTTCTAATAGAGAAATTTCCAAAAGAGGATGAAATAAGCATAGATGCAAAACTTTATATAGAATCATCCCAAATCCAATGAAAAATACATCAGGTAGAAGTTAGTTTATGCGTAGATTCGGTAAAGCATTAATACATCAGGTGCACAATACCCACAAGGGATGGTACAACAAGGGTCAAAGACTCATCAAGTCGAAGAGTAAGGATGTGTACATACCTCAAAGCAACGGTACATCAAGAGCTCAAAAGTATACCACTAAGGTGTAAGTCCCCCTAAGTCGTGGACCATGGATGCAAGAGACCCACAAAGGATGACACATCACTAGTGCAGAAGATGATATGTGGCAAAAGCACAATCCATGAAGTATGGAAGAAGGGATTCCAAAACCAACTTGTGGAAATACAATCTACGTAGGACATGTATATATAGAGACACAATTTGGAGATTTGAAGTAAGCTTGATGGCAATATCATAGAGCTTCAAGTGGAAAATAGAGTTTTATATTCAAGGCATCAAGGGATCGAGGACATAACAACATGATCTAGCGAGGAGTCAAGTGCGCACATGCAGCAGGATGAAATACCGATGGTGCACATAATGATGATGTAGATTTGCGACAGATGCACACATACTGAAAGGAAAAAACACAGAGGTATGCGCAAGTGCGTGATGACTGATTAACAGTATCGCAGATAGTCACAGATGTTGTATGACATAAGAGCAGAGACAAAACCGAGATATATTAGATGATGCGCTGATGTTTGGTTGATGCACCAAATTTGAAGTGAAGTGTGCGAAGTTGAGAAGTTCATTTGATGCGCAATGATAGATAAACAACAGTATCTAGTAAGCACATCATGATGAGGATGATCTAAGACTTGAGTGCGTTAAAACGAAAGGACGAATCAATTGATGCATGACATGTCGCATATTATCTAAAATATTGTGGCACTTAAACAAAACGGACACATCAATAAGTGCGCAGTTCCATATGTTACTGGTGCATTATCTCACAGCAGTGGGCTATCAATTGAAAGCACAATATCAGTTGGTGAGTGCAGTTACGCAGCAGCAGATTGACAGAGTATACCTTAGCACAGACTGCGGGATTAGTATCACACAATACATGAAGTAAGACATCAACAGAAGTGTAGAATTGAGAGGAATAAGAAGTCAAGTGATGTATGCAACACAATAACAGTGAATCATTTGCATACGAAGATAGCACACAACATAAGTAATATCAGAAGATCAGAAGTGTGGGAGAGTTGGAAATTCAGTAAGTTAGAACCTTATATTGGATATCTGGGCTACAAGACGGGGCAAGGAGCAAGAGGTTGTAGCTTCCTTCCAGTTCGTGCTGGATAACACAGGGAGTTGGATCTTCCTTCAGGTCGGTTCCTGTACAACCAGAGGGTCGGTGCCTCCTTCTAGTTGGTGCTAGTAAATACAAGAAGTTGGTGCTTCATTGAATGTATTCTTTTCATTACAAAATAGCATTCTATGGTTTTCTCCCATTTGGTTTTCCATGTCAAAATCCTATGTGTTATGTGTTCTTTGTCTTGGTAAATATATGGATGAATTATTTTGTTTATATTGGATGCATAACTAAAAATTAAGATTAAGTTAAGACTAATCTGTTAAAGAATGTAAAAACTGTTGATAACTGCACTAATACTGATTCACTCCCCCTTTCGGTATTAAATCGATTCCAACAATGTTTACACAAGTGTTTTAAGGCATTTAAGGAAAAATAAAGAGAAGGGAAAGGGCACCACCATTTTGAAAAAAAATCATAATGAGGTATATAACCAATTGGATGAGATGTCAAGGGGTTGAAATGATCGTATGATGATGTCGAGAGTATTATGAGTGAATTTTTGGAAGGAGGACCATGAGCACCATTGAGTCGAGCCAAGTCAAGTTACAACATTCTTGTGAGAGCTACATCAATTCTACAAAGTATCAATCTTGAATATGTCTTTCACGTGAACCTGCAACTTGAAACATGTATGTCATCATCACAATGAATCACCAACTCTTTAGTGGTCATATAATTCCTTATAGAATTATTTTATCTTTTTGCAAGCAATTCATAAAATGAAAGGGAGATTGGAAACCCTTTGCTAGCTAATCACCATTGACCAAAAATGTTGTCAACACGCTACACACGATACAATTGTAACACAACTCATGAACCAATTTATAATGCTAATGATTAAACCAACATGTATTAGCATTAATCTCAAATATAACCAGCTTACTTTGATATATGCCTTCAATAAATCTACATTAAGAGCTATTGCTTGTAAACATTTTTCTTTAATAGTACGAAAACCTCCTAAGGCACTCTAATTTCTTGATGAATATATTTTCCAACCAAAAACCCAAATTTCTCCTGAGAGATCAACTTGGAGAATAGGTATTTCATCGTTCTATCTATGAACTTTGAGATTAGTTTCATAGTGATATAAATTTGGAGTCCTAAAATCTATGAGTATTATTAGTCTTGGGAATTAAAGTAAGAAGGCACAGTTAAAATTTGATAGGACCTTCCCATAACTACTATACTTCTATACTACCCTAAGAAGGTTCTCCTCAAGCATCTCATAAAAACCCGTGAAAATTTCCACAGACCACCCATGCATATTTTAGAATTTGCTTAAGGATTTTGTCTTTTTGAAAATATTTTAGAATCTCATGCAGCTCGGCTTTAGATACATTTTATGTGATATCGTCATTATCCTCCTAAGTAATTAGGCTAGGGAGGTAGATGGCCATACTAACTACCTCTGTTATGCTATCCTTATCGTCTTCCTTAAAAATAGCCTGAAAGTAATTACCCCTTCACTACCCATGTTAACTTGACTTGTAATGATATTTCCATTTTGTCCTTCCATACTCCAAATGGTATATATGATTGTCTTGTGATTTTCCACTTGATGGAAAAATTTATTATGATCATCTATTTTCTCTAGCCAAAGATCCCTAATCTTGAGTCTCTAGACTACTCCTCTTTCGTCTAAAAGTTTCCTCTTTTTTTGAAGGGAAATGATTTTCTTCTTATTATCTTCACTATAAAACCCCACCAAATTCTGCAAATGCAACTCCTCTAATATCATCTCCATCTCCATATATTCCTTGCCTTTCTTCAATCTTCTTTCATGGGGCCAAGATGCAGAGGCTTTCTTCACCCTTCTGAGATTTGATGCAAATTGGATAGCATGAAATTCTCTCACATTCATACAACCTCCATTGATTCTTTACCAATTTAATAAAAGAAACACCTCCATCCACCCATCGTTCAATTTGAATGGACAATGATCCATCTCTCCCTCGTAGTCAATTTACAATACGATTAGGAAGTGATCATAGTTACCTCTCATTCCTATCCGTTGTTTAAGCCTAAAGTTATCATTAATAAAGTATTATGATATAAGGAATATATCTAAATTCTTTGAGATTCTTCCTTCCCCAACTCTCTTATTTCTCTAGGTTGGCCTAAGTTTTGTAGTCTTGACATCAATCAATCATCTCTCCTTAATATGCTCGGAAATGAAATATGTAAGAAGGTCCATAGTAGTAGAGCCCCTCCAAATATCTGCATCCCCTAATGAAAAGTTCATATCCCATCCAATAATGGTTTGAGGATGGTCAAGAAGTGATGATTTGAAAAACCTTTCCTAGAAAGATACCCTATCAAAGTAGGGTCATTCAATATTAATAACTATAAATTCCATTTCCAACTCACTAGCATATACCAACATACAGAGACCCAATTCAAAATCCCAAGAATTAAAACATTTGATGTTTCTAGTCCTCCATCTAGAAATTAATCCTCTAGATCTACCCTTAGCATCCAAAAAAAATATGATCCAAGAAAAATTCCCCCCCCAAATCTAAACGAATATACAATTTCCCTCAACCATAGATTCCTATAATAATAGAATAGCAATTTTGTGAGCCTCCACATGCCTTTTACGGGCCTGTTTCTATGAGGCGTGACCCTATTAGGAACCCATGTCTTTACTTTGTTAGTATATTGTTGTTGGACACATATGCTTTGTAAGTCGTTCCGTAGTATTTGTTGATCCATAGTTGTGTTATTGTTGTTTGGCGCATATGCTTTGTAAGTCACCCATAGTATTGTTTATCCATAGTTTGTATTGGCCCATGGTTTTGAACCATAGTATTGGCGCCTAGACTTACTATATAAGTGTGTGTTGAGGCCTATGAAGGCACCGTGAAGTTATTTGTATTGAGCTTGCTCAAAGGAGGTTGCCCCCTCGAAGTGGTCCGCGATCAATAAAAGTGATTCTGAGTTTTGATAATTCTGCTATTTTGTGTATTTTGACTAATCAATTGTTGCAAGTTCTTCACAGACCCAAACCCCTATAGTTAAGAGACATAAGGATTATTAAGAACTAACCCCAGGAATTGTCTTTCTCGAAGGAATCCCACAACAAATAGTTTCTTTCCCATTTGCACCTTTAGACTAGCCTTTTCCTAGGCTATGGATAGGTGAGACTTTTTACCCCTTAAACCTCCCTTTCTAAACTTAAATGTCAAAGGGGCCACACAAACAATTGACCCATCATTCTCTAGACCATCCCCTTTTCTTAATATGAGGGGATATCGATAGGATCCTTCCCCCCAAAAATTGTCTTACCCTAAATCCATCTGCATTGAGCCCATGTCTTCCAAGTGGTCCTCAATTGAAGGAATGTTAGGAGGTTTAGAAAGTGACCCCAGGACACCCACATTGACCTTGTCAGATCTAGTCCACATATCTTCCACTAACCCCCAAAACCCCAGAGGACCATTTAGAAATCTAAATAGGGGTAGATGCCCTCTTTCTTTCAACCATAGTTGATAGACTACATAGAGGATCAAGTATTGTGGTAGGTATACCTTGTAAAGGAGAATCCACAACTAGATTGTCATTACCGGTCCTGACATTACCTCTTGAGAACTCCTCTCTATGATATTCTCATTTGAATTATGGTCCTCCTCTACCAATATTACTAAGGTACTCTTATGTTGCGGGAAGTTCATAATAACATCCCCATTCCCATTTGCATGTTTATTATCTTCGCGTTGTTTTGTCATTCACTTAGAGCACCCATGAACTTTAATGCTTTTCTACATTACTTTCTCAACTTCCTTATAAAACCTATGCTTAAATTACAAAGTACATATTTTTCCTTTCCAAGAACCAACCTATGCAATGGCCATGAAAAGTCCTCAACATTATCTATTTATATCTTCCCCATTAACATTATCTATTAGCCAACCTATTCAATGGCCATGAAAAGTCCTCAACATTATCTATTTATATCCTCCCCATTAACATTATCTATTGCCATTTCTTGAGTTTCCTTAGTCTACAATTTCCTTTTTAAAATGATGTCATCTAGTATTGTTCATGTACTATGTTACATTAATATCATTAAATGTTTTTTGGTTACACTTTGTTGTTATCATCCACTGCCTTTTCAAATGTGATCTATTACTATATTGTATTACTATAATTTTTTTACATTAATATGTGTTATTATAGATGCTTATTGTTGCAGCCCATGGACAATTTAAATGAACTTTGTTACTCATGGAATCGCTGCAGTTCAATAACTTGAACCTCGCTTTTCACATAAAAAAACATCATCGGCCCCAACTCTCATTGTTGGCGTTGTGCGTTAACTAAACCATCCCATCATCGACGGAATCTTGCAAACTTAAAAAATATGGAATTATGAACGACTTAGATGTTTAAAATATGGAATTGTGAATGACTTGATGTTGAAATTGCAATTTCTAATATTCTACGTTGATTTGAATCTTAAAAAACAAACTCTTATCACACTTGAGATTGTAATTTTGGCAAGGTGTACAGCAGAGTACCATTGTTGAAAATAAAATAAAATCATTGAAAAACAACACCTAAATGGAAAAAATTGGAAAATGCGTAACCAACATCCTCATAATTCCCATATCCACGTGGTCTGCTAATCACTTATACCTTCATATCACATCCATGAACAACATTTACAAAGTAGAAAAAATTGGAAAATGCTTAACCCACCCTGTCATGATTGCCATATCCATGTGCTCTGTGAATCACCTTCACCTTCATATCACATCAATGACCGAACTGTTTAAGAGAATTTAATTATGTAATTCCCATATCCACGTGGTGTGTCAATCACCTTCACCTTTATATCAAATTTATGAACAATACCTACTTGCAAAGTGGAAAAAAATTGGAAAATGCTTAACCCACACCTTCATTCTTCCCATATCCATGTGGTTTATCAATCGCCTTCATATCACACTAATGACTTATAAATTGTTTAAGAGAATATAATTATGTATATAAGTAATTTTTTTATTGATACGATTATTTTTTGAGTGGAATTGACATAATTATTTTATAATAATGATAATAATAATATTTTTTTATTAAATTTTATAAGACAATAAAGAATAAAACATCAGTGGACCTATTGATTGCCTTCTTATTATTAACCATAAGAATATATAGGATTACATCGCAACAATACTAAGGGACAATACTATGGGCCAAAAAATACTATGGGACATCAAAGTATCCTAGTCAAACTAACAAACTAATCACTCGACTAATTAATGCATTGATGACCGGTGAAATTACAATTCTTAACACACCCCTTTAATCTTAACCAGGACAATATTCTCAGCACTATCAATGCAAAATGAGGTATGCTAGTCTATGTCTCATTTAGGCTCACATTTCATTCAAAAACTTCATCATTACTTTCTTCCTTGGTGTGTACTTGGATTGCTTATTCTTTGTCTTCTTGAACTTGATGCTAAGTAGGTGTTCTTCAATGTCTTCTTTGGTTTCTGCAAAATAAATAGTTTCATTGTTTTTCATTGGTACTCAAACATAGTGGAAGTCTTCTTCTTCTTATGTTTCAACATATTTTATATTGTTGTCCAATTTACTTGCACACTGAAATTTTTTGTCAGAATTGTTAAAAACATGAATATATTTCAGCTCTTATTGGAGAGCAATCACATCTTCGTGTTCCTCATCTTTCTCTTCTCTTATTTCAACCATTTTTAGCTCTTTTTGGAGAGCATTCACATCTTCGTGTTCCTCGTGTTTCTCGTCTTTGTGTTCTTCATCTTCCTCGTCTTCCTCTTTTGTTGTTTCAATGGAAGATAGTTTATCATTCTCATTAACTGTTACAGCTTGTACCCACTATGCATCCTTTACTGCTTCATCAAAAACTATGAGCCGACACGGAAACATAGCATATTGTAGGTGCTCATCAATAATAGGAGTATGCTCATATAGCTCCCTCAAACTTCTGGTTTTCTAGTTATGTAGTGGGCTGTCTGTTGGTGTGGCTTCTATGCTGCTATCAACTGTCTCTTTCTCTGAGAGACTAGATCTCTCACGTCACTGGGGACTGCTACATTGACAACTTTGTTTTCATTGTCATCAACAAACAGAGTTGGATCGACAAACTTTGCTGGGCTTACATGATCATTGGCTGCCTCATAAACAAAGTCTTCTTGACTGTCTTCCACTACACTGTGGCATTCCTGGTGCTTTGTGTGTCTTGCAAAGTCATCTTATTTTACAACCAGTTCCTCTTCACTAAACTCAGACTTCAATATATCCCATGATTCTTTTGGAGTATAAGCTTCGGCAATGCTATGAAAAATGGAATATTCTATACTGTTTTGTATGAGACTTAAGGCAACAACTTGTCTTAGAACTTTCTTCCTGAAATTTTGTTAAACTCTCAAATGCGGCTAGATGAATATGATCCTCTTCAACTACAAAATGCCACAAATCTTGTGACCTTAACAAATTCCTTATTTTTAATGCCCATTGATTATAATTGGTTCCATCAAACTTCTGCCATCATCCTATTGATGTTAACATATTTCTTACCTCCTTAATTTCTTCTAGTAGCTCTTCTAGCACCATCTTCAAGATTCAATCTTCTTGGTCATTTCTTCATTGATATCAACGATCCTTCAAACTTCAAATCCTTGGAAACTTTGATGGAAACTTCAGATCTTCTCTGCCCTTTTATACACATGCTCTTCTTGGATCGATCTCTACAAGAACCGATCTTCTTCAATCTGATCTAAACAATGCTGGAACATTGTTCAATATTTTGGCTCAACGTCATCAATACTTGCTCTTCAATACTGGTTCTATAGATTTGATAAACAAATCTGGTCCTTTAAAACGATGGCATTTTTGTATGACTATTTTTTAACACAATGGCGCAACTGTAGATCTAGCACAGTGCGTCAGCCAAAAATACGTGCAAGTGAACAGTGATCGACGTGCTTTGCCTGAATAATAGTTGCGTCGATGTCGCACTTCTTCTGTGCAAATACTACATCGACGACATAGTTCTCCTGAGCAACAGGTGCGCCAATGGCGCGCTTTCGCTGGTGCAGCAGGTGCATCAATTTGGATGATGTCGCGGTTCTCGATAGGGACAACTGCGTTGATGTTTCTAAATGGAAAAAAAAAAGATACGGCTGAATGCTTTGAAGGATCGTCATGCCTCCTCGCCGATGTGTTCGTGTCTTGTGTGTGTGTGTTCCACTATGTGAAAAGGCTTACCCAAATATAGTAGGTATGGATCAGGCCATGCACTTTGATACCATGTTAAATTTTATAAGACAATAAAGGATATAACACCAGTGGGCATATTGATTTCCTTCTCATTATTAACCATAACAATATATAGGATTACATCACAACAATACTGCGGGCTAATATAATGGGCCAGAAAGTACTATGGAACATCAAAGTGTCCTAGTCAAACTAACCAACTAATCACTCAACTAATTATTGCATTAATGAACATTGAGATTACAATTCTTAACAATTTTAAAGTCATTACTTAATCTAATTAGAGATCAAATTAATGTATAATTTTGTTATTTATGATAAAAAAAAGTTTCAATTTAATACTTTTGACAATTAAGAAGAATCTCATATTATTAACTATTTGACCCACTGAATTGATATCCTATAAGATCTATGTAATCATATGAAAACCATGTAATATTTATGAGATCATATAAAAAAACTAAAAATTACATTTAGAGATTTGACCTTATTTATCTTAAAGATGTTGTCAAGATAGTCAATTTTAGATGTAATGGATTTTCAATATCATATAGAAGTAAGTGTTTCTATCTTGTTTATACATAGTCAATTTTAGATGTAATGGATTTTCAATATCATATAGAAGTAAGTGTTTCTATCTTGTTTATACATAGGATTATGGGTTAAAGATGTTGTCAACATAGTCAATTTTAGATGTAATGGATTTTCAATATCATATGGAAGTAAGTGTTTCTATCTTGTTTATACATAGGATTATGGGTTTATACTTAGACAATAACAACTTAGCTTCATTTAACAAATTATATATATATTTTATATATAAATTAGTTTTAGAGTGATGTTTTATAAAGATAATTATTCAAATAATTTCACATTTCTTTATTATAAAATTTTATATCATATTTATTACTTTTATATCATGTTGACCTCAACATCTCTATCTTACTTGTTTATACATGAGACTATGTGCATAAAATGTTAGACAATAAGAATTTAACAAATTATATATATTTTCTATACATAGAGTTTTTGGGAGAGTAAAAATGATTTTTGAAAATAATTACTTCATTAATTTTACATTGATTAATGTCATTTTCTCTCTATGATTTTACTATAATTTCTTCTTTGTGTGATTTTACTATAATGGCATTCCTGGTGCTTTGTGTGTCTTGCAAAGTCATCTTATTTTACAACCAGTTCCTCTTCACTAAACTCAGACTTCAATATATCCCATGCTTCTTTTGGAGTATAAGCTTCGGCAATGCTATGAAAAATGGAGTATTCTATATTGTTTTGTATGAGACTTAAGGAAACAACTTGTCTTAGAACTTTCTTTTTGAAATTCTGTTAAATTCTCAAATGCTGCTAGATGAATATGATCCTCTTCAACTACAAAATGCCACAAATCTTGTGACCTTAACAAATTCCTTATTTTTAATGCCCATTGATTATAATTGGTTCCATCAAACTTCTGCCATCATCTTATTGATGTTAACATATTTCTTACCTCTTTAATTTCTTCTAGTAGCTCTTCTAGCACCATCTTCAAGATTCAATCTTCTTGGTCGTTTCTTCATTGATATCAACGATCCTTCAAACTTCAAATCCTTGGACACTTTGATGGAAACTATGATGGAAACTTCAGATCTTCTCTGCCCTTTTATACACATGCTCTTCTTGGATCGATCTCTGTAAAAACCGATCTTCTCCAATCTGATCTAAACAATGTTGGAACATTGTTCAATATTTTGGCTCAGCGTCATCAATACTTGCTCTTCAATACTGGTTCTATAGATTTGATAAACAGATCCAGTCCTTTAAAACGATGGCATTTTTGTATGACTATTTTTTAACACAATGGCGCGACCGTAGATTTAGCACAGTGCGTCAGCCAAAAATACGTGCAAGTGAACAGTGATCGACGCGCTTTGCCTGAACAATAGTTGCGTCGATGTCACACTTCTTCTGTGCAAATACTGCATCAACGACACAGTTCTCCTGAGCAATAGGTGCGCCAATGGCGCGCTTTCGTTGGTGCAGCATGTGCGTCGATTTGGATGGTGTCGCGGTTCTCGATAGGGACAACTGCGTTGATGTTTCTAAATGAAAAAAAAAGATACGGCTGAATGCTTTGAAGGATCATCATGCCTCCACGCTGTGTTGGTGTCTTGTGTGTGTGCGTTCCACTATGTGAAAAGGCTTACCCAAATATAGTAGGTATGGATTAGGCCATGCACTCTGATACCATGTTAAATTTTATAAGACAATAAAGGATATAACACCAATGGGCATATTGATTTCCTTCTCATTATTAACCATAATAATATATAGGATTACATCACAACAATACTTCGGGCTAATATAATGGGCCAGAAAGTACTATGGAACATCAAAGTGTCCTAGTCAAACTAACCAACTAATCACTCAACTAATTATTGCATTAATGAACATTGAGATTACAATTCTTAACAATTTTAAAGTCATTACTTAATCTAATTAGAGACAAAATTAATGTATAATTTTGTTATTTATGATAAAAAAAGTTTCAATTTAATACTTTGACAATTAAAAAGAATCTCATATTATTAACTATTTGACCCACTCAATTGATATCCTATAAGATCTATGTAATCATATGAAAACCATGTAATATTTATGAGATCATATAAAAAAACTCAAAATTACATTTAGAGATTTGACCGTATTTATCTTAAAGATGTTGTCAATATAGTCAATTTTAGATGTAATGGATTTTCAATATCATATAGAATTAAGTGTTTCTATCTTGTTTATACATAGGATTATGGGTTAAAGATGTTGTCAACATAGTCAATTTTAGATGTAATGGATTTTCAATGTCATATAGAAGTAAGTGTTTCTATCTTGTTTATACATAGGATTATGGGTTTATACTTAGGCAATGACAACTTAGCTTCATTTAACAAATTATATATATATTTTATATGTAAATTAGTTTTAGAGTGATGTTTTATAAAGATAATTATTCAAATGATTTCATATTGATTAATGTTAAATTTTTTCCCCCATACTTTTGCTAAATTTTTTTATTATAAAAATTTATATCATATTTATTACTTATGTTGACCTCAACATCTCTATCTTACTTGTTTATACATGAGACTATGTGCAATGTACATAAAATGTTAGACAATAAGAACTTAGCTTCATTTGACAAATTATATATATTTTCTATACATAGATGTTTTGAGAGAGTAAAAATGATTTTTTGAAAATAATTACTTCAATAATTTTACATTGATTAATGTCATTTTCTCTCTATGATTTTACTATAATTTCTTTATTACAAACTTTCACATACCATGTTGTGTTTAATTATTATTTTTTATACTAAATTTTTAATTTACCTCATTATTAAGTTCTTGAATGCATAATATATATCACTTGACCTCAACACCCAACAATAACATAAGCGACATGATCTACATCTTCAAGCATGTTGCGATAAGTCTAAAAGATGAGGAAGATGTACTTGTCTTTCTCAAGCATGTTGCGATAAGACTAAAAGATAAGGAAGATGTACTTGTCTTTCTCAAGCATGTTGCGACAAGACTAAAAGATGAGGAAGATGTACTTGTCTAACCCAAGAACAAAGCTTATGAGAATTATATTGCAAAATTAGGGTGCCCGGATTGGGCGGTAGTAAAAGCTATTAAGAAATGGCCATGGAAATCTGTCTGGAAGTTGAATAGTCCTTTAAATCCTAAAAGTAAGTTTGCTTTGATTGGCACAAAATTTTAACACATGAGAAAGTTAAAAAAAGCATAAGGGATAAGGTTGGTGTATTCTATATAAAATCTATGATTAAACATGTAACCAAGTTTGCTTTGATAGGCATTATCAAATAAAATTCTAACATGACAAACTGCCACAAATAAAGACATGGATGAGGTTGAAGTTGGTGTATTTTTATGTAAGATTAATGATGAAACTAGCATTGAAGATGATAAACGACCTTTATTAACTTTCTTCTCGGGATGGTACGAAAAAAAACAGTTTATGAGCATAGGACATTGCTATGCATTCTGGTTTGCTAAAAATGAAATGACACTAATTATTCTAATTCAAATTTGTTTTGAAATTAGAATTGCTTCCCAAGAAATTTGGAAGCTTGTCATAACAGTGAAAAATCTAAGTGAGACTAGAAATCTTGGGTGTAAGGATTTTTTGATGAAGCAAATCGAAGATCCTCAATTATGTATGTAGCAGGGGTATTGAAAAGATTTGTATTTACTTTAAATTTCCTCTGAGGCAAGGAACTAACAACATGGCTAAATTTTATGTTTTGTGGTTGCTTTCTTAAATTAACATTTGAGAGGAAGGAGCAATAAATAAACAGAATTTGCAAAGGAACAATTTTGCATTGTTTTCTTTAACCATGCTTATACAAGAAATGAATGATTTTAGGAAGATACGCACTCCAAAGAAACTTTATTTCTGCAAAAGGAATTGTTGTATGAAATTGAAGTAAAAGAGGAAAGACCTTACCAAAAAGGATTCAGTCAATTTACAAATCGACAATATGTACTATCTTTTTAAAGAAGATAAGATCAACTAGATGGCAATTGCAAGTTTTCTGGTCAAGATTTACAGCACAAGATCCGACTTGGAAAAGCTTATGAAGAGAAATTAAAGTTGTGATTCTTTTGTTCTCTTAAACTGTTCAACCTCGTGGACAACCTAGTGGACGTTAATAAAATCATTCATTCATTCATTTATCGACGGTCAGTAGTTTAGAAAATGAAGATTATGTAAGTGAAATGGTGAAATTCTATTGCTAGTTTTTAAACGGTTATCTTGGTTATGATATTGTAAAGCCCGGCAGTTTAGTCTGTGTTTTTGGAAGAATGTAATGTCAAACTTTTACTGCAATGTTCGGCTAGTATCATATAATATGTATATTCTGGTTTCTTCAAGTCAAATAATTATTATGAAATAAACAAATCACTTTGTTTAAAATCTGGTTTGGCAATGCTAATAATCAGTTTCCGTAAAATCTGGTTTGGTAAATGCTAATATACAGTATCGTGTTGTGTTGCTTTATAAGATACAGTCCGAAAGAGCGAAACAATGCCGTAAGATGATGACGAATCGCATATATTATGTAAGAGGAAGCAGGTGTGGTGGTGCGATTCAAAAATATTAAAGGACGGTGTCAGGTTCCGTTGACGGGGACGAAGGTGTCAAATCAGCCTCTTCCAAGGCCATGGCCAGGCTTCAAATTTGAAGCCTTCAGGGTCCTTCAAAGGCCATTTTACACTTCATAGAAATTGGGAATGTGGCTACTAGCTAGGTGACTTGGGAGTGGGACTTGGTTATTCTCCAATATCCACGTGTTCGATCATCCATGGATCATGGACGATTGGGCCTCTAATAATATCATTGACCAACTTACTTGGACGGGCTTACACTGAGGAACCCATGGCTTGAATGCTTCTAAGTTCTCGTGTTTGCAGTGAGAGCTTACATGTTTAACACATTTAATGAAAGCAACAAATTTATTAAACCTGGTTGGTGGATCGTACGATGTGCTTAACAAGTTACCAAGTTACCAATTATTACATACCAATTCGTGAATTCTGACTCAGTGAGTTAATTGAGTATTCAATGTATAATATATTATGTTAATGTGCCCCGAATTTGGCATTTAAGACAAAATCCACAATGCAAAAACTTCTTGTAATGTTACAGGTTGCTGCTCCTGCCCATGGCCCCTACCCACAACCCTACGTTTCATTTAGTGTATCAATTTAATCCTACCGTCTACGGCTCCCATCCTCACACCCTGTGTTTTCTTTGTTGTATCAAGTCAATCCTGCGGCTCCTGAGTCCCACCTTGTGTTTTCTTTGTTGTATCAAGTCAATGCTCGAATTCCATGATTCCATGGCTCCAACCATCAATATATAATATTACAGGAATACAAACAAGTTTTTTTTATACCCCCTACTCCACTATGGTCGAGCTACTTCCAAGTTCCACCTACCCTATCTCCTCTAGTCCTCCAGGAGAGTTTGCGGAGCGAAGCTGCTAATGCCAGCATGCCATAAACATATATAAGGAAATTCGTTTTCTTTGAGGAGCTCAACTTCAAGGCTGACTAGATTTCCGACATCCTATGAATTTATAGGTATGTACATCATTTTGTCCATTCATGATCCCATCAATTATTTAAAAATTTTGTTATTTGATTAAAATTCTGTAACTTCAAAGTTCAAACACAATATTATTATTTGACTGAAATTTTGTTACTTCAAATGGGCCTTGAAGGATTCAAATTTAAAGCCTGGACTCGAGAGTGGGTTTGTCACAAATATCTGTCAAAGGTTGTTTAGAACAACATTTATCAATTCCTAACTGTAGCAACAACAACAATTGATTCTTTCTCCATATGTCCTGTGTATATGCATATGATTCCATGTGCTCCTTGCCTTGTCCTATTTTCCATTGTCGCTCGATCGAAGCTCTTCAAAATTTAGCTGCCCTTTAACTTTCTTGAAATGGAGGGGGCAAGGAAGACCATTTTTTTCACTCTGAAACCGAGTTCTTCCCCGTTCAACTTCCACTGGTCATTGTTGCATCCCTACAGGAAACAGGTGTGCGCAGTGCACCCCCCAGCTTTACCAAAAAGCCTGGGGATTTCGGGAAGTTCCCACTCTGCCAACCTCCATGCATCTAGTTAATGAGTTAGATCATGAATCCAGACTTTGTATCTAAAACTGTATTACATGAGCTATTTTCCCCAATTGCTCAGTCGTTGAATCGACACCTTCATCTAGTAAACGGTTTAATATTCTTGGTATTTATTAATATGAAGACCATCGATGCTACTACACTTACAATCCGCGTTCGACTGTACGAACTAGGACAAAAATGTTTTTGTAGTCTTCATTTTTAGAATGACACTGCTACTTTACCTTTTGATTTTGTTACCCTTATCGGCTGGTCTGGAATAAAACAAGAACTTCAACCATCTATGCATCTCCTCTCTACTTGGTCTACCTACGTTTTACTTATGCTTCACAAGTTACAACCCATTCTCTACTCCATCATACCATAGATTTAGTATGTATAACGAGATCTAGGGGAGGGCTATAGAGAAGAAGCATCCAGGGTCCTTAATTAGCTATTGAGAACAAAAGTTTCCAGAGTTGGATAGTTCTCTTTGCTCAAATCATAACATAGCATGTAACATGTAAGGAGTGCTTAAACTTATTCTATCCCAAGTACGTGTGGCATTCATAGTTCTGAATGAAAAATTAAAACATATATTGTTGTCATTGGCATTCAATTCTGCCATAGGGTACACAATTAGAGTGACAAAGAAACTTGCTATTAGTTTTCAATCCAATCCAACTTCTTTGTTGAACTGTTCTCTCTAATATACTTGGGTGAAGGAGGATTCTAAATATTAATGAAGTTGTTTGATAGAGGTGCATGAAAGTGAATTATAGTCCTCAATTCAACAAAGTAAAAAAGAGTTACCATTCAGATTCTTTCCCTTCACCTTTTTTACGGCCTTTCTGCATACATCTCTATTGTTCACTAATTTAGGAACAGATAGAGACCAAACTCAATGTCCAAGGTTTTTGGCTTATAAAACAATTTCTTCCTTGTTTTTTCTTACATTATCATTTTTTCCATTGTTAAGTAGGCTAGAATTTATATTAGTTTGAAGAACGTACTGATTCACAAAGATTGAACTTTTCCAAGAATAAGCATCATGTTGCTTTTAGAAGAGTTGAATAACCCAATTCTCCATCGAGTTTGTAGTGTTTGAAGCAGCCTAGGAACCCATTTTAAGAGGTATTAAATATAAAAGTTGGGTTGGAATTGGGCTAGCAAGCTAACTGTAGCTGATGTAGAAAAAAAGATCTATGAATTTAGTTATGGCAATCATGGGGGCTTCACTAGAAGGCAATATAATACCACGTTCATTCATATTGCTGTATTAAATATTCATGAAAACCTAAAAATTATATTGCTTATATATTAAGGGGAAAAAGTTTTTTTTTATTTAATGTAACAATACAAAAATACTTTGGGGTCTTTTTTATATGGGCGGGCTAACAAATATCCACCAAATGGAGATGGCAGGATCACGGCTGGATGAGAAATCGGGTTGAGGAAAGGCTTGGGCTTACCAGTACACATGGAAATCACGTCTTGAGGCATGCTTGAGGCCAGGGGGTTTCATGGTGAAGTGGGTTTCTAGTCGATCATAGTCGAGAGACAGTGGTCATTGAAAGCCAATTGCTACCAATAGCACTCAGCCAGTTGTTACCAATAGCCTTGGGAGGCTTTAAGCCTCCCAGGGCCTGTTATAGGCCCTCGATAGGCCTTGGGGGCTTGAATACCCAACCACTCGTGCCTATTATAGGACTTGATAGGTTTAGTCATCCTCCTAGAGCTTGTTACAGGCTTCGGGGGCTTGGATACCTAGCCCACAACAGGCTTAGTCAGCAATTGGGGAACTGTAACATGCAATCTAAATGTTGTACTATGTGCATTGGCTCTAGTGACATACAAGAAGTGATCTCCTATCTCTTCATTATACCATTAGATGTTGCAAATCATAATGATATGTGGTTGAGTAATTGCATTATGGGTGACGTAATGTGCATCCACAATATACATCGAAAGAAGCAAGGTGCATTATAGAATGCATGTGGGGTCATAAGAGGGGTATCATATCAATATACTAGGTAGAAATATAAAGGGGTATAAAAAATGTTAATGAAAAAACTGATACATACAATATCTAGTGAAAATATGGGTTTTTTTAAATTGGGAAGGCATATTGGGAGGGGGTAAAAAAAACAATTTTGGAAGGTATTTTCCAATATTTAGTGAAATTAGGGGTATTGTTTCATATGCCACTAACAACGTGCTATGATAGTGGTTTGTTGAGTGAAGCCCCCGTGATGGCAATTCACATTGAACATTGGAAAGTGGATTTTCTATGTGTCTCCTAAGTTATGTTTCACTAATAAATTCCTCATGTTCAAGCAGATCATGAAAGAGTAAAATAGTATTAATTTGGATGTAAGGATGAAATTTGGATTGGAATGGGGTTAGCAAGTTAACTGTATTATTATACTCGTTAAAGTTTAAGAGGCAAGATCAATTTGGGAAACTGCTAAGATGGAAAAGGTGGCATAGTGGCGTAGAGACCCAGCCGCTAGATCGAGGCAAAGTATGGTTGTGTTATATGACATATATAACGTTCAATGCTGCTATATCCAATGCAAAGTAAAGCCTCTTGACTTTACTACATAAGTAAACATTGAAATTTTGATGTAGTACTACATTTTCAAATGAAAAGAATAACTTATTTTTACATTCAATATTTCATAGCCCTTCAAAGTGAAATGAGACCCCACCCTTCAAATTTGATCCCTGGCCGTGGCCAACCTTGAAATCTTATTTAGATGTCTGTCCTGCTCCCCTCCGGTTAATAAACGATCACGAGACTCAAGCTGCTCCTGAGCCTTGTTTGTACATATTGTCAGAGGCACCTTGGGATATCTGTCAGAGGCACTATTGTCTTTATTCATTTGCCGCACAGCGCTGGCATCCCACCCCGTAGCCTTAAGCTCAATGCCTGAGAATGGAAATTGAAGTAAAGCGCCCTGCGCGGCACTCGAACCTGGATTGGTAGTCCTCTTGTAAGAACCCACCCATTTGGCTTGCATGTAACGATACTTCCTCCATGGCGGAAGGCACATTCCTCTCTCCTTCAATGATCTCCTGGCTGCGCCGCACATGATCTTGATGATCCCACATAACTTGTCTGCCCTCCCCACGAACAAATTGGGAATCTTCTGGAGCAGGACATTGTATTCTTCAGTAGGTCGGGCGATCTCAAATTGCGCCCTGAAATCGATGTCCACGAAGAAACGCTCGTTTTTTAAATTCGATTCCTCGATAACCACATCAATGAACTCGTAATCACCTGTACACACAAACCCAAACCAGATCACACCATTTGAAGAACAAAACATAAGAATGGCAGCAAATAAATGTAAATGCATTACATTTGTAGTGATAGCACGCCAACACAAAGAAACCCTCAAAGAGGATCGAACGGGTTTCAACGTCATTAGGGTTTTACCAGGAAAGCGTGGGATAGAAGATACCTAAAAACGATTAAAAAACTGATCGTTCAAATTGCAATTTTTTTATTTAGACAACGGAAGGGTTAGGTATTACTATTTGTAAAACAGACCTGCAGGACGTCCATTCGTTTGATCCCACCTTGACTTGCAGACGGCTGCATTGTATCCTGCGAATCGCAGACTGTTTAATACAAATCGGCGAGAACGACTCTTCTCCTCAGCCTTCTCAGAAACATTAAAGCCCACTTTTCCCTTGGCTATCGCTACAGCTTTCTCTGCATCTCGCAGCAGATGCATCTCAAAGGCAGTGATGCTGCTACAGGAAACTCCCTGTACACTCATAGGAATCGAGTTAGGGAATTTTAATTAAATTTATAGCTTAACCTCCACTGTTGGCCAATACACCTGAAAATGTATATTAACAGATAAACAATCCTGTAGAACCAGCTATGAAACATTCAATTTGAAAACGACAAAAGGAAAGTGAACGATAGGAAAAGATCCTTCAAAGTGGACAGCATTAAAGGCTGAGAAAAAAATGGTAATAAGGATTGTGCCGTTTCTAAGTTGTTGGCCATGGCAATTATAGTTGTTGGCAACTTTTTCAATTAAGTTTAGATTAGGTGGTTTGGAGTATTGGTTATAATATTTTTTTATCTGGGTTCAAATTTAGTTATCGCTACATTATCACAGGTCTTAAAAAAACAGTCTACTCACCGAAATTCTAAAACTAATTCATTCTCACAAAGGTCTTAAAAAAACAGTCTACTCACCGAAATTCTAAAACTAATTCATTCTCACAACGTAGGGATGATATCAAGGTAAGGATTTTATGTAAAACTAAGATATCTCAGGCACAAATAACTAGGTATTTCTAATCCTTGAGAATTCTCAGAAGAACTATGAACTCTATACGGACAGCGTTATGGTCGACGAATTTCACAGTAAAGAGCGAATATGAGAATAAAAAGGGCAGATCATGTGAACTAGATACAAACGAGTATGACTGACATACCTCCAGTATCTCGCGGAGCTGTTCTCTGAAAATCGCCATGAAATCTCGAGTATTTGAGCTTTTGGCATCGTCTTCGCTGTCTTCTGTGAAATTGGAAGGCGAACATTCTCCTTGTGATCCATGCCGGCCGACCATCCCATTTCCGTAAACTATGTCGATGGCGTTGTTGCTGCCGCTGGTGCTACTGCTGCAGTGAGTGGCCATTTTTGCTGTAGCTAAGTTTCCGCTTAAGCTTGCCTACGCAGCTTCATTAAGGGGGTCCTTTACATACTTGGCTTTAACGGGTTCTGAATGTAAGTGAGGGTGAAGCAATGGAGGAAAGGCAATGCGCACGTTGGGCAGATAGCATCTGTGAGGTTTGATGTTTAAACTAAGGAATCTGCGTTTTCAGCTGCGGCTTCTGATCGTTGCAGTTTCGATGGAGGTGGACGCCGCAATTGTGAAGGCGAAAGAGTTCGCTGAATCTCTTTTGCATATGCAGCGAGCAAAGTCATAACACGACAGACGTAAAGTTGCTGCTCGACGTTTGAGATGTATGCCGCAAATTGCAGTTGTGAAGACGAGAGAGGTCGCTGAATCTGGTCTGCAAATACAGGGGGCAAAGTCATAAAACGACAGTAAAGTACCGTCAGGTGTATCGACGGGCTGCACGGGCAGTCGGGAAAGGCCAAATTCTCTTAAAAACGTAGGCTCTTCGGGTTTCGGAGGGTCAAGGCAAGCTAAAGCAATAAGTACGAACTAGTAGGTAAGTTCGTACTGATCCTCGAAGGTTATCCCCACTCACACTGGCATCGTGGCAGGGAGTGTCGGAAATCAAACCATTATTTTGAAATTCCATTAAAGTTTTATTATTTACAATATATCAGTTTATTTAATTTTACTCTTCAATTTTCTATGAAGGACAACATTGACAAGTGTTTTTTAGGGCACTTTTAAATTATTATTATTATTTTTAAAATATATGAGTTTGGATCATTTTCCTCCTCAATGTTTTTATGAATGACAATATCGACAAGTTTTTGAATTGCACTTTTAACTATTCATAAATTTGGAAAAACAATTTATGATTATTAAGTGAAAGGTGATAATTTAACCAGCATAGATATTGGGCTGTAGAGCACCTCTCTTCATACTGGACTTTAGCATAGATATTAGGCCGTAGAGCACCTCTCCTCATATTGGACTGTAGCCCCATACTAAGTTGTAAAGCACCTAGTTTCATTCGATACAACTAAGTAAATATGTTGATTTAACTTTATTTAATAAAAAATAAATAACAAATTATTTAGTTATACTCCTATAAATAAGGGAAAATAATTTATAATCATTAATTCAAATGTTATATTTTAGTTATGATTTTTTTATAAAAGTTGTACTCTTCGTAAATAAGGGAAAATAATTTATGATCATTAACTCAAAGGTGATATTTTAGTTATGAATTTTAGGTAAATATGTTGGTTTAACTTTAATCAATGGTATAATTTAAAAATAATTTTTTTTAGATAATATAAACAATTTCAAATATGAAGTGAGTGAAAAAAAATATTTAAAAATAAATCTTTATATCATAAAACAATTTTCAAATGTGAAATTTAATTAAACGTGAAAAAAATATTTAAAAATAGATCTTTATAAGATGAAAACAATTTTTAAAAGTGAAATCTAATCAAAAGTGAAAAAAATATTTTAAAATAAATCTTTATATCATAAGAACAATTTTCAAATTTGAAGCCTAATCAAAAGTGGAAAAATATAGGAAAATGTTATTTCAATTTGTTTTTTAAATAATAAATTAAAAAATCATTTAACTAGCATTTGCTTTTCGAGGGGCAAAAATGAACGTCCGTAGGAAAAGAAGAAAGTTAGAAGGAACAAAAACATAGGGAATCTTCGTTATGCAAGTCCACAATAAAAAATTTACATGATTCTCAACAATTTAAAGGCGAACAGACCTATCACTATATGAATTAATCTTCTGAAAATCAATAACAAACCAAGGAAAGTAATTGGTTATCAATGACTCTCACTGCATCAAGGATTCACACGTCTTCTGACAATACAGATAGTCACAACAAAGCACAATAAAATGCAGACTTACAACACAATAGGAGTGGTCGTAGCTCTCAATATAAAGGTTGTATTTATTCAACCTGGAGGTAGATGAGGAGAGGTCGCTTTGCGTGGTTGCTTTGTTTTTATTAATGTAAAAGAGAGTACACAATTTACAAATTAGCTGAGATTAATATTTATATCACTACTGCTTGGGATAATCCATTATGAGCTTAGCTTGAAAAGCCATTGCCAACAAGGAAACTGAAGAGCATTGCTATGTTTTGTTAATATTAAGAAAAACTATCAATATTTTTGGAACATTGGACATAAAGTCTTTTATTGAAATATATGTGAACCTTGGAATATACTATAGAATCAGAATTATAGATATAATTTGGATATGTTAGGTGGTCTTGTACGTACTATGAAATGTAGTTTACGTACTATCAAGCCATGAAATCCAAAAAATCATACATACGATATGCTCGGTGGCGGATTAAGTAAAGTATACAAATATTTTAAATGAGGTAGAATCCAAAAATCTTACATACAATATGCTAGGTGACAAATAATTGTAACCTAATATTAAATAAAATATATAAATATTTTAAATGAAGTGGAAAAATGAGAGTTCAATCCAACATTGATTTGAAAAATTCATATGCCATGTTGAAACTCAATAAGTAACTCTAAAAACAATGGTTAAGGTTGTAATTTTATATAGAAAATTTTTGAAGTAAGCTTTTTATTTTGATGAAATAAAAATTTTGAATTTATAAAACCGAAGATGAAACTACACAATGTTGATTTAATTAAAAAAATAACATAACTATGGAAAGAACCATCCACTAAAACCATATTGAGATCTGATATGTTGTCACTCGCATAACCAATGCCAAGCTGTGTTGATGGTCCACCAAGTTTTATTGAATTTATTTAAAAAAAAATTCAAATAGCAGTTCTCTTGGAAAATAATTAGAGGTTGTAGCAAAAGGGTTTCCAATGCAAATGTGATCTTTAGACCATTAAATTATTATTGCATTTTGGTCCAACAGACCAAAAATTGAATGCGATCCTCTTCTTAACTCGGGATATGAGACTGTTGTGGAAGCGTCGCGTGCTCCATCCATAACTGAAAAGGGTCCAAAGTTTGAATCGAATGAGTGAAAGTGTCTTTGTTTTGCTTGTTACTTGACTCCAATTCTCAGTGTCCCATACTACTCGCGAATCAGATGTCACTATTTTGCAGCTTACGTGTCATCGTCTCTTTGATTCGAAGCCCATGTTGTTCTATTGTGATATGTTCACATGCTTCCCAACTTCCCTCTTTTGAATTATAATTTGTGTTTAGTGGTCGTCCAATTTCAATATGTCAGTAGAACCCAACAACATTGAGGTAAGTTCCCAAAGTATTGTGAAACGTTCTAAGTAGCTAAACGTGGTAAGTAGCATGAAAGTGACAATTTGCAACATGGAGAACATCATGCATGTAGGTCACAATTTCCAACGTGGACAACAGCATGTGAGACAATTTTCATCGCTTGTCGTGACTACAGATGCACCACAAATCAGTCGACAGATCCAGATTACCAAATTAATCAAAGTGCACCTTAAACAAAATATTTGCAGAGGCTACGAGAAGAAGAGAAGCATGTCATCTTCAACCGAAAAATTCATTGAATTCGAGAGGCAAGGAGTCTTCATGTTCAATAGGAATCTCGTTGGATCCATTGTGTGATTCAATGCAGTTGTGTTCATCCTTCAACTCCATGTCAAGATCGACCACCACCAGGCTACAAATTGAGGGACCTGCACAGGTTTCCGTTATGCTTTAGGTATACTCTTCTCACTGAATTGTACATTTGTTCACTGAGCCGAAGACCAAAATCAATAATATGTGAATCAAATGGGAACAGTGTGCCATAAGCGAAGTCTTCTTTGCACTTTCTCTCTTTGAATTTCACAATCGTTTCTTGAATATATTAGGTTTAAAGTCTTCTTTGCACTTTCTTTCGTTCAATTTAACAATTGTTTCTAAAATATATTAGGTTTTAATTTCATAATATGATCCAACTTCTGAACTGATTTATTCATAAAATCGAATTGTAATCTTACTATAATTATCTAGTGTCTTTCCAGTCTTCTTAATCCTAAAAACTAAATGTTATTAATCTTTTTTTAAATATGTTTATTTATTTAATGGAAAAGAATTAGCAAAGTGTCTCCAATCTCCTTTTTTATTATTAATTTTCTTAAAATTATATAATGACAATAATCTTGAAATTCCATAATGAAAATAGTCCTGGTTGATTCGATTCTATGATTGTGAATTTAATCTGGTGTCTCAAACCAAAAATACTTGATCTTTCTGACTTTATTTATTCATAAAATAGTAAAAAATTAGGAAAGTTTCATCCCAATTTTTTTATCATGTTATCAACTTTCTGATAAGCTAAAATTAATTGTAATGAAAAGATGATTTTGGATTCAATCTTGTGTCTCGGATCTGGAAGATCTCAATACTCCTCGATGCCTTCAATTACATTGAGGTGCTGAAGCGGCGGGTCGATGAATTGGACAAGGATCTTGTCGCAGAGTACATTGGAGGCCCATCAAGGGAAAAACATTGGCAGAGGAGTCGATTCGAATTCGGATTTAGTGCCTGCGTTGCCCACCGTGAGCATTGACCATTGTGAATTTCTATGTTTCATCTTTCGTGATCTAAGCCTTTGATCTAAAGATAAAATTGTTGAGCACCGGATGACCGTGGCGAGTGAGGAGAGGACTAGGGGACTGCAGATCCACGTGGCTTTCCAGAAATGGCCCAGCTTGCTTGTCGCAATCCTGGAATCCATGGAAGCGCACGAAAAAATTATTAATATTATAAGGAAAAAGCATTTCGTTTATATCTAACAAAACATACGCCACAAAATTAATTTAATTGCTTTTAGTAATCAATTATAAATTATAATAATAGTAATAATTATTAATATTATAAGGCAAAAGCATTTCATTTATATCTAACAAAACATACACCACAAAATTAATTAAATTGCCTTTAGCACAATAGAATAGTTATCAGACTCCAATCACAGAAGCATCACTTCACCGATGCTTCTTAGAAAACGTAAATTGCATACAACATCTTATTAAAAGGAAATAATTTGATGCCCGGATCAATTGCAATTTGCTTCTTTAAACATGAATTGTAAATGTAATCCCTTTCTCAAATAATAAATATAAAGACTGAATAATTACTTTCTAATATCACAAATCGAATTGCATATATACCTCCATGTATAATGGAGCTAAATAGGAGGCTTTTCATGAAGCTATAACAAATAAATTACACTAATATCATAAATAAACATTAAAGGCCGTTGAATGAAGGTGATACTACAATTTTTTAAACCTCATATGCGAGCACTATTGAGTTCATATACTCTCGATCGTTGATCTCATATTTGATCATGTATCAAATACTGCACTACCATCTACGAGCTAGTGTGATCTAAGAATGCATTAATATACAATCAATTCCTAATTCCATTTGTATGTATCATCAGCCACGTTATTGAATGCAAGGGAGGACCTAATTACTCCTGCCAAGTGCCAAATCCACATAAAATCTATTGGAAGGCTTAATGAAAAATAACACGGATACGTGAGATGTAAACCACATATTTATTGATCAGAATGACACTTGCAATGTACTTTATTATTGGCATGGTAAATATTGTCCAAATGTCATTTGTATGAAACTATGTATTAATACCATGACACATAGATGCCCCAACAAATGTAAATTTCAGTGAATACATTTGCACTACTAGTAATTATAGAATGCCCGAAAAACCAAAACACCAACAATATACTATGTTATGATAGATTTTAAAATAAGAATGTAAAGAAACTTTAGAAAGACGTTGTTCTCATTAATTGTGAATTTCAAACAAGCTAATCAAAAGTGAGGAACAAACAAAACATTACCCTATCTTTAGAGTAAAATTAGACGTATAGTATGAACTAAGAATGTAAAGAACCTTTAGAAGACATTGGTGCATAGTTAATGTAAATAATATTGCCCCATAGTTTTTGCATGCACATATAATTCATCGTTGCCAAGTGCTGGGAAACTTAACCCACCTACGCTGCCACTTAGCCCTTGCTGCCACTTAGCCCTTGCTGCCACTTGCGCTTCATGCATGGTGCTACCACCCACGCTGCCAATTTGCTTCACACCTGACAAGAACTGTGGATAATTGGTATAGCTTAGAAGACCTAAGGAACTTTCAAGAACTATGAATACTTGGTCGAGAGTCCATGAACAATCTTTGCTTCAATTTATTTTTCTCAAAAAAATTGGTTTTGTTTAATTTGTTTTTCTTGTTAGCAGAGACAGGTAGCAACAATGGACATGGCTATATATTGCAAACGACATGGTTGTATATTGCAAAGATTCAATGCTGTTGAAAATACCTCAGTCACTCATTCCAAGCATTTAGGCGATTTGGGTAGTTACCAATATTATTTTTTGTGTATTGCATTTGAAGTAGCGAAGGTTTCTTGTATTTTCGAATTCATTTCTATTCAATAGAAATGCATAATAGCAAAGATGTTAAATGTGCATTTGAGCAGAAGACTGTTATATCCCTTAATGAAAATATGGTTGGAAGCCTGTAGAGTTACAGAACCGTTTAGCACATTAAATGTGTGTGAATTTGTAACAATATATCTTCGTTGAGATGATGATTTCACAGATATATGAAAATGATAGGTGGATCTATATGCTGTGCTCAATATTAGTTGCTTTGCTCTTTATGCCCTGCTGCTCTAATAATTTGCTGTCTAATATGTTGCTACACTAATTCATGACTATGCTAATTCGTAACTATTCTAATTCGGAACTGGGGGGAGCGGATAGACAGGGAGGAAGCTTAGATAAAAGAATACGCTCTCGGCATTGGTTTTTTTTGTATAAAGCTTTACCGCCAAGACCGAGCAGGGCAGGACGAAAGCTTTTGCTATGGAAGCATTGCTTCCACCTTCTCCCAACCTTCCATTTGCTTATACCTTCCACCGTAAAGCTCCTTAACTTTTTAATCTTGTAGCTCCTTACCATTCCAGCTCAAATCCTGCACGACCAAAATCCAGCATTCCAGCTGAAAACCTGCAGCAGTAGAATTTGCTAATATTTTATATATTTTAAGATTTAGTAACCTTGATCTGGGTACTTTACTTTAAATTTATTTATTTAATTTTTTTTTTTCATTTTTCATTTTTAATTTTTTTTTTAATTTTTAATTTTTAATTTTATTTTTTAATTTTTAATTTTTTTTAATTTTTAATTTTATTTATTTATTTATTTTCTCTGTCGACAAGTGTATGTGTTTCGAAGACATATGTATGTGTTTCGAAGACATATGTGTCAACTCAAAGGTAAGCCATTACCTTATAACTCCTTAAAATAATATTGACAGTCTCTTAGTCAAGGTGCTCAACTAAATATAATTTTAATAATAGAAATAATTCTTAATTTTAAATAAACTAAAAAACATTAAAATTATTAATAAATGAAGCATTTCCAAACCCAAACATATACGTTCATATTTGCATCTACAGCTGTTCCAAAAAGATTTATTAAAACATTTTTATGTTCGAAGTTAGAAACGTGGCTTCTTTTCAGATTTGCATATATAGTTGTTCTTCAAAGTTTTATTAAAACCTTTTTAAAGTTCGAAGTTCCAAACGTGAAATGGCTTCCTTAGTTATGTTGGTTTATATTGTTGTCATTTTGGTAACTAAGAAGATGGATTTCAGAGATCTCATACCACAATCATCACAATTGCTGTCAGTGCTCTAGGTAACCAGGTTGACGCTGCTCTTTCGTGGAAAAAAATTATAGACTACCGCTCTAATGCTATCATATAGACTACCGCTCTAATGCTATCAGAGCGTCTCAAATCCTTGAAACATCGCAGCACTATGATTGTGTTTGTACTTCAATTTAAGTGATTTAAAGCTTTAAATGGTTATGGTTGTGATCGAAGAGTCTTTCACGCAATGCTCATTAAACCTAGGTAGCTGCTTATAATGCGAGTATGGACATGCATTGCAGGGAAAAAAGTTGCTGGACGGAGAGGAAATGGAGACAAAAGCTGCGGAGGATGATGCTTTAATTATGCTTGGACGTATAACGAGTCTTCAGTTCAGTTTGGTCACAAGCGATGAAATAGTAAGTTCTGTACTTATGGAGAGTTGATTTTTTCTTTACAACTAAGAAAATGGTGCGATGACAGGCTTCTTTCCTCGGGAAATTATGCTATATATTAACTCTCTCTTCCTATAGGATTGATATGTATTATTCTTCTGTTTTTATTTCACCTGTATATATTATCATTTGCTGGCCTGTTTTTTGGGATTAGAGGCTGGCCTTCACAAGCCAGGATTACATCATTTTCACTGGAGGATTTTGGGCTCTATTGGCCTCCTACTTGAGGTTTCCCATCACGGTTTCCCATCGATGTATCAATTGTTGTCATTTTGGGATTTTTTGACCTCCTGCGTGAGGCATGTCTTCATTTGCTGTCTATGTTTTGGAGTTGAGATTATAGTTTCCTCCTACGTGAGGTCACTTTATGTTGTCTTCTTTGTCCTCGGTGGACAGCTTTTTTGTTTCTACAGCTTCCCGTGAATGCCGCAACTACATAAGTGATAAACACGAAAGGCCATGGAGTGAGGTAGGAAGATGGAGCAGGATGAGAGGGTTTTGCAAGGAAGGAGAGGAGGGCCCGAGTTGCAAGAAAGATGAGGCTAAGGGTGTAGAGGGAGGCAATGTGATGGAAAGAGAAAAGAACGGTTGGGCGGAAGGGACGGAACATGGAAGCAGAGAGGCTGCAGATTAAAGGAGTACCGAAGGAATGGGAGCTGCGAAGGGAAAGGGACCGCGAAATGGAGGCCGTGGATGGTAGTGGAAAGTAGGCTCAGGGAAGGAGCTACGAAGGAGAAGGAAGGGCTGCAAATGGGAAATCCAGGCTGGGGGAAGAAGGTCGCAAGGATGGAAGGCTGCGATTGAGGGTGGTAACGGAGTAGGGATGGAGGGCCACGATCGAGGGCGGTAACGGAGCAGCGAGGGAGCAGTCGGGGCGGAGAGAAAACCTTCACGATTGGCACCATCCACGTGGCAGCATTCCATTCGCTCTATGAGCGAGGAATCTAGCCAACGTTGATGGTTATGCTTCTCCACAGTGAAATGCCTATGGCGTAATTAAAACTTTACATGAACATTAACAAACATTTTTCAAAATAACTTTACATTTACCTGAACAATTAAAACGAAACACTAATCACACCCTTTAAAACAAGGATGGAGCAATGAAAACTATACATTAATTTAGAAGTTTATAAGAATGTGTAAATAAAAAGGTTACAAAGAGAATATAATGTGAAAATTATAATCGTTAATTTAATTATAGGTTAAATAAGATGATAAAATGAGTTTTTGAAAAAATTATTAAAAAAAGAATTGCAAATCAAAAGTGTTTTGATAAGTTATAAGAATGTGTAAATCATGGTTAGTTATCTCATTTATTTTTTATGATTGAGATTTGATATTAGATCATTCTGTTAGATTATGTTTTATCATAATTTGGTTTTCAATTTTGGTCACAACTATATATAGTTATGAAAGGCTTATTTGTCACGTGTTTGTCACCTTGGTAAAATAGATTATGGATATTTCTTGTTGCTTTAATATTTTATAAAACAATGATCGTTACTTGGATTTTGGGTGTCTCCTCCCAATTAGCTCGCCCCTAAGGGGAATTGAACCCAGACCCACACCTTAACCAAATGAGCTAGTGAGAATTGACAATGCACTCTCTTGCTAAAAATAAGAATGATCAGAAATTTATGCTTGAAGACCTGAAAGTTCCTCTGATGAAGATATCCAAAACAATCTTGAGAATGTCATGAAAAAAGAAGAAGCATTGGCATTGGTCCAATATGATTTAATAAAAGCATCTGTGCTAGATAATATTAACTAGGATGGCATCAAAGTTGAAGGATATGATCTTTGTTTTTTGGACAGACATATAAACACACATTAGAGGAAATTTCAATTTAAAATGGGCCTTCCAAAAATAATACAAATTCCATGTCATCATGTATTAGCCAATCAAAATGCTTTAAAATTCAAAAAGAGAGCACCTAAAAAAATTGGAGGGAAAAAATAAAAACTATTTTTTTGGATCGTATTTTCAACTTATCTCCTTGTAGTAGGTTTACTCAAATTTCAAGTAGGAGGACTCGTTGGATGCATAATTAAATTATGCATCCAACGAGTACCCATGTTGCATACTTATAACAACATCCACACCATGAAAAATCGAAAATACATTAAAAAACGTGTTTTCTCTCACTAGAAACACATTTTTTTAATGTATTTTCAATTTTTCATGGTGTGGATGTTGTTAAAAGTATGTAACATGGGTACTCGTTGGATGCATAATTTAATTATGCATCCAACAAGTCCTCCCGCTTGAAATTTGAGTAAACCTACAAGGAGATAAGTTGAAAATACGATTCAAAAATGTATGTTTTTTACTCTCTCTCTACTATTATTTTATTATTTTATTATTATTTTCCTTAGGAGGCCCATTTTTTACCCAAATTTCCTCTAATGAGAGTCGTTATTTTTTGTGCAAAAAAGGATGTCACACCAAGGTATTATTGGCATCCTATAGAATTGAAGTTTAAAGGCATCAATGGTGGGTTGGTTCCTATATATAAGTATGCTCCTGATTTCCTATACTCGGTAATGGTCTTGCCACATTAGTACTTTGTACTGCTATGATACATGATGTGATATGATTTTCAACCAAGATTTTGTAAATAACCATCTTCCATACGCTATAGATAAGCAAACAATTTCACTAAAGGTTGATAGTATAACTGTCACTATATTGGATAAGTACATTATTGAGAACAAAGTCAAGAGTGTTCATGAAGAAGAACAACCATAATCTGCAGACAAATTAATCAAGATAAAATTATTATGAAGAATGTTGACCTGCCCGGTCGACCATAAGTAGAAGAAATAACCAGCTAGATTGAGAAAGATTATACTTCTAATTATCCTAATCCTTTTTTGCCCAAAGAAAAATACTTTGTAGAATTACCATAATAGCACAACCGCATTATTAAAGGTGGTTGATATATGTCCATCATCACCATTTCCACCTTTGTAGAATAACCATATTTAGTGATATGTGATTATGCTAGTTGATGGTTGAGGTACCCAGGGAGGATTATAATATTTTTGAGTTAAAATATGAATATAATTAATATTAAATATCTATCGTATTTTACTATAGTTAAATATCTTTAATCGCATGGTTAACTATTGTTGACCATGTTTGACCATGGTTGACCATTGTTGACCATGTACAACTATGGTTGACCATGGTCAAGTATGGCTGACCATGTTTTAGGGTGATTCCATGAAGATGGGTAACCCTTTTTGGCCAAATATGACGGTGAAAAACAGAAATTTTACCCATGTATTAAATGGAATCCCTCGAAACTCATACTTGCCACATGAATTTTGACATGTGGTTGAAAAACGAAATGTAGAGAATTATGTTGGCTTTTCAATGATATTTTTTTCGAAATATACCAATATCATATATCATGTTGAATTTTCATTTAATGAAACGTGTGTACTTAAAAATTTGAAGAGCAATTAACAAGTAGTTTGTGTGCGTGCACAATAATTTAATGTTAAAGTAATAATTAAAAAAAATGAAATATGTGAACATGATCTAGACAGAATGCGCTAGGGCTTACATATTTTTCTTTTAATTTTTCTCGAAAAAATATATTTATTATTATTTTTCGAAAATGACCAATGAATATTTAAGTCGCATTTTGCACACATGTGTGTGCGTGCACGAAATATTTTGATTTTTTACATAATTTGCAAAACTAAAAATATCATTTTAAAGAGGACGCGTTTATCTAGGGCTTGTTTATTTTTTCAAAATTTTTGGATGTGTATTTTGAATTTTGTGGATTTATCTTTGAGCCCAATCGAAGTAGTCGACAGGGTTTTTTAGGGCAAGTTTTAGTAGAAATTAAAAAACAAAAGACATATGAATATAAAAATTCATAAATTTTATATATCTGAATAGAGGATTCGTTGATGAATCCAATGGTATCAAGTCTGCTCATTAATGAGCATTTAATGACATGGTTTAACTCTGTGGAAGGCAGACAAAACTTTCATTCTACAGTGAAAAGGGATCTCGGCTTGTTTTTTAAGCCCTCGATCGAGGGTTTAACAACACCTCGATCGAGGGCCTAAAATGAGCCTTTTTATGTTTTTCAAAAGCTAGATCGAGATTTTCAAAAGCTCGATCGAGGGTTTTAAAACCCTCGATCGAGGTATTTTAAAACCCTCAATCGAGCTTTTAAAACCCTCGATCGAGCTTTTAGAACCTCGATCGAGGGCTTGAAAATACCTCAATCGAGGGTTCGAAAAACAATTTTTTTAGCTTCCATCCACCAAAAATGGTGAACCACCTTTGTGGAATCACCCTTTATTATGTGTAAGTATGGTTGATTTTGGTTGGCCATGGTTGATTATGTAAAACTATGGTTTGCTATAATTAATTGTGGTTTATCATGGTCAACTATGGTTGAATTTTGTTGACCATGGTTGATTGTCATTGACTATGTTTGATTATTATGGATCATGGTTGACCATGTTCAATTTTCATCAACTTTTCTTGAGTATGTTTGACTATGATTGACTATGGTTGATTTGGTTGGCCATGGTTGATTACAATTAACCAACTCTTGACTCTGTTTGATTATATATGGTTGACCATGGTTTATGATATATGACTATAGATGACATTTGATTAACCATTGTTGACCATGGTTAATTATGTTTGACTTGTCTTAACTATGGCCTGGCATGTTTGATACACGATTGAATATGAGTTACCATGGTTGGCTATGGTTGAGAATGCTTGACCATGTGAGAATATGGTTCACCATGTCTAAGTAAGGTTGATTGTCTTTGACAATGATTTAGTTTGGTTAGTATTGATTAATATTGGGCAACCATGGTTGACTATTTTGATTATGGCTAGTCATGTTGAATATAGATGATTATAGTTGAGTATGTTTACCCATGCTTGACCATGGCTAGCCATGGTTGACTATGGTGGACCAAGGTTCAGTATGATTGACTATAGTTTACCATGCTTGTTTATGGTTGAACATGGTGGAATTTAGTTGGCCATGTTTCATTATAATATACTTTTGTTGATTGTATTTGACTATGGTTGACTATGGTCAAATATGTTTGGCTATAGTTAACTTTAGTTGACCATGCTTAATTATGGTTGACTTCTTTTTAACTTAGATTTGACAATGGTTGAAATTGGTTGTTGGGCATGGTTGACTGTGGTAGAACACACTAACTATGTTTAACCATGTTGACTATGGTGGTCTATGGATGATTATGGTTAACCATGTTTTTATATGGCTATCTTTGGTTGACCATGGTTAGCAATGCTTGACTTTAGTTCACCATGGTTTCCTAAATATCATTGACAACAGGTTCACATTGTTAACCATGTTGGCCATGGTTAACTATGGATGATTATGGTTGACCATGTTTTACTATGGTTGACTTTGGTTGGCCAATATGGATTCCTATGAATAGATTTAGATAATTATGGCTAACCATGGTGAACAATGTTTGACTATGTTGGACCATGATTGGCTTTGGTTGGCTATGGTTGGCTATGGTTTACCATGGTTTCTTATGGTTGAATATGGTTGACCATGATAACTGTGGTTGATCATTGTTGTATATGGTTAACTATGGTTATGTTGAATTGCAATGTTCATTGATCTTGGTTGACTTATGTCTAATTTCTAAAGTTATCAATTATTGTGTCATATTGTGATTTCAATCAAGGCTTATGTTGCATTATGAATTTCGTCGAGGGTTATTCTGGATGGTGGTGTTTCCCAATGGTTATGTCAAAAGAAAAAATTATCTTTGTTGAGCTGTGCTGAATTGTTACATTCCTCAATGGTTATGTTATATTGAGAGGTTCATCAAGGGTTATGTTCCTTTTCAACATTCCTCATGGGTTATGTTTCATTATATTGTTCCTGAAAGGTTATGATGCATTGTGATATTCATCTTGGTCGACTTATGTGGAATTGTTGTGCATTCCTCAATGGCCATGTTGCATATTGACATTCACGAAGGGTTATGTCAAAAATTTGATCTTCTTTCATTTAGTTATGTGACATTGCGATGTACATCTTTTTGGAATTATGTCAAATTGTACTATTTCACAAGGGTTATGTCTCATTGCACAATGTTCACAAAGGGGTGTGTTGGATTGCAATGAGTATGTCAGTTGACTATGGTGGACTATAATGGAATAAGATTGACTATGGATGGCCATGGTTGACCATGGATTACCATAATTATGGATGGCCATGGTTGACCATGGATTTGTGATATTTTAGAAGTAGGATCACTCAGTTGTAGTAGACCTCACTAAAACTCACTCAAGAAGTGCAGCAAGAAGAAGAAGAAATGTTGATTCAATAATCACTCATACACAATAAATGACAAAAACTATTGTATCATACATCAATTGTAAGCTGGCACTCTGAATAGTGAATAATAACTGAATACAATCAAATGGATTCGAATGCCACTAAGGTCATTCGAATTATCCTCAATGTGTGGCTTGGATAGCATTGGAGACATCACCTAAACCAGTGGTAGTAGTCACAATATTCAAAAAGTCAGTCAATTGAGTCTAACTGAGTGCATGAGCACTAATATAGGGAAGGAGACTCCAATGAGGGCGCATGAGGAGCTGTCAGTAGTCAGTATAGGTGATATAGTCTCTCTGGAGGTCTATCTAAGTGGTTCAATCAGTTAAACTAGTAATCATTCCTCAGATCAAGGAACAAATCCACTAATCATGGAACTAACTGAAGAATCTCCTAAATAGGTGGAAGAGGGCACACTTATAATCTAGTGATGAAAACAAGGTCGCATCTATGGCTAGGAGGGCTAAAACTGAGAAGAAACAGGCTCCCAGGGGCTGCAAAAGAAGGACTAGGTGCTGGGAGACTACCATAATGATGACTGGATGCATGCAATTGCATGCAGATGCATGCATGATGGCTGGATGCATGCAATTGCATGCATATGCATACATGATGACTGGATGCATGCAGAAATGCATGTAGGAATGCAAATATAAAAAATGATGGTGAGAATATTCCAACCCCCCCCTGCAAGCCAAAGTATGAGGAACAACTGAAATGGTAGGGCCCTGGTAACTGAGACCAAAGGTCACCCCGTACAACAATCTAAATACAAAAAGTGAGGAAAGAGGTAAAACCCAGTGGGAAGAAATCCCCCCCCTCAAGTTAGACTGTGCTAGGATGATCAATCATGTACATCATTCACCCCAAGAAGAGATCTAAGGTAAGTGTACTTCTTCACTGAGAATGTCCTAGTGAAGATATCTGCAATCTGCTATTCCGTCGGAAGGTAGAGAAGTGAGATGGTTCGATCATGAACCAATCCTCGGATGTAATGCATGTATATCTCGATGTGTTTGGTTCTTTGTCTCAGAACCGGATTTGTAGAAATCTTGATAGCACTCTGATTGTCACAATAGATGACTGGTGGAGTACTGAATCGAATCCCAAACTCTGACAAGATGCCCCGCAACCAGATGCACTGTGTGGCTGCATTGACTGCACCTCTATACTCGGCCTATGTTGAAGAAAGAGATAAAGCAGACTGCTTTTTTCTCGACCAACAGATAGGTCCAAATCCAATCATGAAAACAGAACCAGATGTTGAATTTCGATCTGAGCTGTCTCCAGCCCAATCTGAGTCAGTATAACCAACAAGGTTTAGAGGAGACCTAGTTGCATAGTGAATACCATAGGTCTTTGTCCCTTGCAAGTAATGCAAGATCCTCTTTGCCGCCTTCCAATGAATCTCATGAGGCTCCTGCATGTATCTAGAGATAACACTGACTGTATAAAAAAGATCAGGTCGAGTGTGTGTAAGAAACAATAGACTCCCAATACCCTATCGATACAGTGTACTATCCACCAAACTTATGGAAGAACCATCCTCAAGGCTGATCCCTGAAAGAAAAGGAAATGCTGTTGGTTTGCATTCACTCATATGGAACCCGTCAAGCAGATCTGAAACATACTTGGACTGTGCAACCTTGATTCCTGAATCACTCTGAGTGACTTCAAGACCAAGAAATTGTCTCAAAAATCCAAGATCTGACATGGATAAGAAGTTATGCAGAGCTGTTTTTATAGATCTGATGCATGAAGTGTTGCTCCCAGTAATCAATAGATCATCAACATATAGAAAAATCAGAAGTAGAGAGTCACCTTCATGTCTCATATAGACATTCGAATCAGATTTGCATCTCGAGAAATTTTGTGACAGAAGGAAGGAGTCCATTTTCGCATACCAAGCTTGGGGAGCTTGCTTGAGTCCATACAAGGACTTCCTCAATCTGCATACTAGTGAAGAGGCTTCAACATACCCCTCAGGTTGATTCATGTAGATCTCCTCCTCTAGATCTCCATGAAGGAAAGAACTCTTGACATACATGTCATGCACTTCCCAATGCTTGGATGCAGCAAGAGCAAGAACAAGACGGATGGAATCCATCTTAGCAACGGGAACGAATGTCTCTGAGTAGTCAATCCCATGGACTTGGGATTAACCCTTTGCAACTAGTCGAGCCTTGTATTTGCTAGTGACCCCATCAGAGTCCATCTTAGTTCTGTAAACCCACTTGCATTGGAAAAGCTTCCTCCCAGTAGGGAGAGAAACAAACTCCCAAGTTTCATTTCTTTGAAGAGACTCATACCTTCATCCATAGCTGCTACCCATATTGGATCTTGGTAGGCTTCAAAGAATGTCTTTGGATCTGATCCAATCATAAGAAAGCATCTCTCAACTAGAAATGGATCTGTGTGAGAGAGTAGATCAGATCTGGTTGTTCTTGAAGATGGTGGATCTCTAACAAGATCACTGGTGGATGCAGCAGTAGTGGTGGCCCATTTTGCAATAGGAGTTTGAACCTTAGGTGCTAGATCTTTAGGTTCTTGTGGATCTAGATCTAGCATTCGCTCTACCTTCTGAATCTTCCTTTTCTCAACCTTCTTTGTTGGATCTTTTCCATTCAATCAACCTTTGCAGGTGCCTTGGGAAAACTTGATTTTGGGCATCCCTTCAACCGTCCTTTTAGTATGCATGTCTTGCAAGTATTGATAGTTGAGATGCCGAAATCTTTCATGCCATAGCCTACTCTCTTCATTTGCATGAGTGTGAAGAGAAGACTGTTTAGAGAGTGGTAGAAAATGGTAGAACTCATAGAGTTTCGAATTATGATTTGCAACACCTTTTGCAATGGTAGTACCTAATACCATGTCTTGAATTTAGACCTCATTTGGAGAGAAGATAACCCTCTTGGGCTCTCCAGTATGGGTTATTTGATATAATGAAAGTAGATTAGCAATGAGAGTGGGGAAATAGAGCACATCTGAGAAGTACCCATGATCAAGTTTGATTCTTCCAATCCCCTCATAGGAGACCTCATAATCATTCCCCAACATGATGGATGGTCCAACTGTAGCTTTGAAACCAGTGAAGAGATCCTTGGAGGAAGACATGTGTCTTGATGCTCCAGAATCTATGATTAAGGAAGATTGTGTTGATGCACTTGCCATGAGGGCATGGAATCTCTCTTTGTTCTCACATCCAGATGGTTCACTCTCTTTCTTTCTAGCACATGCAGGTACTGGAAGATTATTTTTTTCAAGTGAAGCCATGAGATCTATGGTCTTCTTCATACATGAGCTCTCAGGGTGATATCCTCGGTTATAGTATGTGCACTTGGATTTTCCCTTTTGAGTTTGCTTTTCTTTCCTAGGATTCGAAGCTCCTTCTGCTTGGTTTGGAGCCTCCTTCTGCTTTTGGTCATTCGACTTCCTATCATAAATTTTTTGTTTTGATTTACCATTCACTCTTCTCATCTCAGTGGCTGCAAGAGCTGAATCCAATTTGGTTTTTATCACTCCCATGTGCACTATATTCTCCTCCTCAAGTGTGAGAGATTGGATGAAGTCTTCAAGCGAAGGGACTTTCCATCTTAGAATGGAAAAATTTGCTGATTGGAAGGTCGAAACAAACACTGAATAATCAGGGCCAAGCTTCGACAATATGGAAAGGATGAGTTTTTTTTCTTCCTTATCAATCCCATACCTCTTCAATTGTGAAATCAAGTTCTTGAATTTATTGAGAAACTCAATGACAGTTTCAAAACTGCTTGGGCTTAAGGAGATGAGCTCATTTTCCAATTTATGACCCTTCAATTCATCCTTCTAGCCAAGAAGAGATTCGATCTTGTCCCAAACCTCCTTTGGAGTCTTCAGATCGATAACATGAAAGTGTAAGTCTTCAAAAATGTTAAGTAGCAGCAGTCCTACTGCTTCATCAAGGTTGTCTAAGTACTTGGATTTCTCTACTGCACCAGTGGGCTCAACTGCATAGCCATTCACCACTTTGGAAAGGCTCTTCGAATTCAAGAATATTTCCATCTTTGCCTTCCATTCGAATTAGTTGAATGAATTCAACTTGAGATCCATGATACTGAAGAATTCGAAGTTGAAGAGGAATAGTCCTACAAAACAAATGAGAATTATGAAATGGAGATCTGCTACAATTCGAATTAAACATTGCCTTAGGACACTGAGTACATGTGACTGGGTCCTTCACACCTGGATAGACCTAACTGGATTTCTCTAGTGAATTCAAGGAAATAGAACCAAGATTTGTTGTGGAAACCCAGAGGCTTATGGTGCTCAATGAAAGACAACTGCTCATGAGAATTGCTGCTGTAATTCGAATAGTTGTTGTCAGCTCTGATACCATGTGATATTTTAGAAGTAGGATCACTCAACTGTAGTAGACCTCACTAAAACTCACTCAAGAAGTGCAGAAAGAAGAAGAAGAAATGTTGATTCAATAATCACTCATACACAAGAAATGACAAAAACTATTGTATCATACATAAGCTGTAAGTTGGAACTATGAATAGTGAATAATAACTGAATACAATCAAATGGATTCGAATTCCACTAAGGTCATTCGAATTCTCCTCAATGTGTGGCTTGGATAGCATTGGAGACATCACCTAAACCAGTGGCAGTAGTCACAATAGTCAAATAGTTAGTCAAATGAGTCTAACTAAGTGCATGAGCACTAATATAGGGAAGGAGACTCCAATGAGGGCGCATGAGGAGCTGTTAGTAGTTAGTATAGCTGATCTAGTCTCTCTTGAGGTCTATCTAAGTGGTTCAGTCAGTTAAACTAGTAATCAATCCTCAGATCAAGGAACAGATCCATTTATCATGGAACTAACTAAAGAATATCCTAAATAGGTGGAAGAGGGCGCACTTGTACTCTAGTGATGAAAACAAGGGCTCATCAGTGGCTAGGTGGGCTAAAAATGAGTAGAAATAGGCTCCTGGGGCTGCAAAATAAGGACTAGGTGCTGGGAGACTACCATACTGATGACTGGATGCATGCAATTAGATGCAGATGCATGCATGATGACTGGATGCATGCATAAATGCATGCAGGCATGCAAATATAAAAAATGATGGGGGGGATATTCCAACATGATTACCGTAACTATGGATGGCCATGGTTGACTGTCCTCGTCAGTTGTTTTTGCAAAAATGTTTACATAGTTTTCAGTGCGCATTTTACAAAAATGACGCATTGGTGCATTCATATTTATCATATGCCCCATTTAAATTTGTTTATTAAAAAATAAAAAACCATTTATGGTGCATATAAAACATAGATTACACACTAGTTTGTTTTATGATATATTGCGCATCGGTGCATTTTTCTATAATGTGCTCACCATTTGTCTTGAATACATTTTCCTGGAATTCTTTGCTTATCAATGAACGCTCTGCATAATGAAACGCATAAATCATAAAATACATAAAAGATGACAAAACAAAATCCACGGCAAAGGGACCAAGGAAAGTTACACATCGTAAGTTTTTTGTAATTATAATATGGAAGAAATATATTATAATTATATGTATTTTTTAATGATGAGTACTGGTTTATACATGTCATGCAGATAAAAATTATAAATAAAATCTATAAGATTGTTCGTAATCTGAGTGAATAAGAGCAATTTTTTTTTAATGAATTATTGCAAATTGAGGAATTATGTGGAGCAACAGGTGATTGGCATGAGGTTTGTTTTTACTTCTTACTAACCATGCTTCTCAAGAATAACTACTATCATGTTTCAAAGTTTGGATTTCAAAGTTTTTGAATGTTGTTATGGGATGGAGAGTGAGGAAATAGGATGTCCTAAAAAGATAAAAATTAAGAAGAATGTAAATGATGATGATTTGTTCATCAGTTCAACTGGAGTGGTGATGGAAGTTAATGAGAGGTGGGGAAAGTTTTTATAAAAATTTGGGGGATATTATGGAAAGAACATATATATGTACTTTTCATTTACAGTATGAAAATCAATACAATGACTCTAAGAATCGGGTTATAATTAAACTATAGGAGGCGTTTTCAGAGCAGTGGGAACTTAGACCAATGAGACTTGCAATGGAAAAGACATACAACAACAACAAACACTTATAAAAGGTATTACTTGTAAAAATGGTTTTGCATTGGTCCATTTACAACAATGCACAATACAACATTTGCATTGGTCCATTTACATTTACAAAAGCATGGGTGCTTTATTAAAATACATGAAGCACCGATGCATTCCTAACATCAAATTGGTGCTATTAAAATGTATTATATGCACTGGTGCATGTGCATTAAAACATGCCAACTGGTGTGTTTGAAATGAATGTACGCACCGATGTTGTCACTATCATGTATAAGCACTGGTGCTGTCACTATTATGTATAAGCACCAGTGGGTTTGATCTATAATATATGCACTAGTGAATTTACATTATTTGTATGCATTGATGTGATTTTGTTATAGAAAACACATCAGTGAACCTTATAGATGTATAAAGCATCGAATAAAAAAATCCATTAAAACCTTCGATCGACTAATTTTTTTTAGTTATAGTGAATATCCGTTATAACCTCCACAAAAACCTCCGTTACAAAAAATGGATGTTGTAGCAAAGTTTTTTTTTACATTTTTTGTCAACCTTGTAACACTAAAAATATCCCCTATAACCTCCACTATAAGGTGTTTTCCTTGTAGTGGTGGTTGATTTGGGTGGTTGTGTGGTTAGTGATTTACTAGGGCATTCCTATCAAGGCACGATTAATAAAAAGGGATCTATCAGATGGAATTTTTTCTTCTTTCCTGCAGTTGGAAACAATGAAGCACCCACCTCCTTTGAGATTGTTTTTATTCTAGGTCTTGTTGGGAGTTTGTAGAGTTTGAGCATGCAACCATTTTGCATGGGAGGTTGCATTAGGTTTGTTGGGTGATTCGATATCTTTGGTGTGCTCTTCACTTAGTGATGTTTGGCATTGTTTGACAATTTCAATGTTTATTCTTTGGTAACTTTTGTGGAAATATGTTTTTGAAAACAAGGTTAGTTCTTTGTATGCATTTTGTCAATTATGGATGGAAAAAGTGTGTATGTAGATGTTAGTTTATATATATAAACAAACATGGACCACTTAGTTTAGGTACAACGTATAGACTAGTTGTAGGTTTAATTAACACTTAGACACATAGAATCCTCCTAAAGCTTGAAACACATTTGAATACAAAAGGTTTTGTAGCAAAGAGTTTCACAAATCTATATGTAAGAAAAGGATTATAAAAAAAAAACTAAAACAAAAGAATTAAAATGGATTACACATACTATACACAGAGATTCACCCTAGAAACCCTTAACTGCAAAAACCAACTTACCTGAGACTTTCTCCGTTATCTATCTCATTGTGTTATCTTCATTGTTTATATACCATTCAAAACCCTAATCCATTAACTTTGACTAGATTACAACCCTAATTCCTCATTGAAATCAGTTTACAATGGGTTGAAAAAGCATTGGTCAAAAAATGTCAAAGTGAACAAAAAATGGACCCAAAAATTTCTTTCATGGGCTCCACACATCCCCAGCCAAGGGAGTGATCAACCCCCTCCCTTTTCTGTAATACCCCTAGATGAGACCCTTGTACTGATCATATGTATGATGTACATATTGATATGTAAATGTCTGTATGGTAGAACAAATGTATATTTTGTAATTATTAATATTAAAATCCACAACTGCTGTGTTGAGGCGGAACGCTGGAGAGATCGGGGACTCGTGTATTCACCAGAGACAGTAAGGGGGTTAAAAGTGACCTAGGAGGAAAATATGCCATGACCCTTAGATACATTTTAGAACCTTAAAATATCCCTAAAGTTTATCCTAAGTCATGGTTAAACATTAATCCCATTTTATTAACTAAAAGAATAATTATTAAAATAATAATTATGATTTAAGTAAGATTTTGAGTAAATTTTGTGTTGGCATATCATAAGGAAACATGGAAGAAGGATTCCACATGGTTATAGTTTTGCATGCATAAACCTATTCATGCAAATCGAAATGGGGATGATTATACATTCCTTCTTTCGGGGGGAGGAGAGAGGCGTGTGTGGGAAAGTGCATGGAAGGTCTAAGCAAACATAGAAGAAGTGAGAATTATCGAGTGATAATTCTTGTTGTGGAATGAATTTGTGATTGAGTATTGGTTTGTGATCAATGAAATGGTGAATTATGCATGAACCATTCCGGTGGAATTCCTGTGTACTTGTTAAGCAGTGATATGTTTTCACTATAGTGCGATTGGAAAGAAGCCAGACTCGGGAACTGTGTGGTTTGGCATGGAATTGACTGTAAGTTATTTTCTTGGATTCATGTAAACCTGTGTTAAATTCCTAAGAAATTATGAGACGAGTAATATGTATGATTGGTGAATGCATGAGTCTCATTTTGATGGTGGCATTTTACTGAGAGATAGATGAGAAAAATTGCCTATGGTTGGGTGGAGTGTGGAAGCCACACAACCAGTTTCCCAATTCAAGCTATATCCAGATAAGTTTTATACTCTATAAATGATTATTTATTTCTCAATTTAGTTTAATTGATGAATGATAAAAAAAATATACATTTTTATGAGTTATTTGTTTGAATTCCTGACACAAGTTTATTTCTGCGAGGTTAATTTTCCGGGTTTTGAATAAAAGAAGGAAATTAGCAAGATTCTTTGATGAAATTTAATTAATTGTAGAAGATGGGCATGGACCTATCTTTGCTTCATAGATAAATCAACCCATAGGAAGTATTGCAAATTGCTTATATTATGTTAGCATTGCTTGGTAAAAACATTTTTACTGCGTTTTACCTTGAATGTTTTTGCTTTTGTAAACTATGGGCTGGAAATTATAAACCACAAGTTGGAATGAGTGGTAATTGCATTGAAATGCACATAATCATCTTAATTTTTCTTAATTGGTAATTGTAAACAATTTCCATATGTTAAGGGTTTCTATTTATGTTTAGCATTTGATGGTATCTTATATTTAAAACTTTTCTATTAAGTTTAAATGATTATGTTGAATTATTAACTTTATTGGGCAATTATTATAGTGGAATATCATATTCCATGTTTTGGAAGGAATGGCGATTGTTTTCCTATTTAAATTATGCATTTAACCTTACAGATATTAAACCTTAATGCACAGTAAATTTGTTGGAATATTTAACTTTATTGGGCAAATATTATATTGGAAAATTACATTACGGTAATTGTAATCATTTTTAATTTATATATCTATCATTATTTAGCATTATTATGTTGTATTATTAATTTTATTGTGCAATTATTATATTGAAATATCACATTCCATGTTTTGGGAGGACTGCTAATTGTTGTCCTTTTAATTTATACATTTAATCTTACTGTGTAGTAATTTTAATTAAATATGTTGGATTAATGATTTCCTTGTATTGGAATTTTGTCACCTTAGTGCTTTTTAGATAGTTCTTAATGTGCATAATTTTTTATTCTAATGTTTTTACTATGGAGTTCTTACTTACACTTCTTATGGAGTTCTTACTTACACTTCTTGGGAATGAGTTTATAAATAAAGATTTGGAAATGTTACCTTACAAGCCTTGGTTTTGTTTTGGTTTGGTGTAATGCAAATGATTAGGAAATCTATTATGGGTATTAAATATGGTGCCAATTTATATGGGATAAATATGTGACTCTGCTAAAATATTTTTATATATTATGCATGGTTGTGACGAAGGGTGAGTTACATTTTCCATTTGACCCTGGACTTTCATTGGGAACCTACAAAGAGTACAACACATGTCCAACTTTCTATCACTTGTTGTATTATTTGAAACAAGGGAGAAATGGAAAGCATTCATGAAATCAACTACTAGGGGTAGCAATTCCCATTGATTATATACACCAATGGAAATTTTAGTACTCATAGACTTTGTCAAAGAGTATGCAACATTTTTCAAGGTATCAACCTTCCACAACAATACATTTTTATTTTCAACCATGTTTCTAAGAAAATGGTATTGTACATCAATATGCTTTGTCATGGAGTGATAAACAATTGCCTTTTCTAGAAAAAAAATGTTCTTACGCTATTACAACCAATTCTTATTTCTTTCTAAACAAAACCAATACCTGAGCCCAATCTTTGCAACCATATGGTTTACTTATTTCCATTAATGGCTACCATGTATTCAGTTTATATTCTTGATCCACAAAAAAGTTAAAAACATAAACACTTATAAATACTTTAAGGTTAATATCTCCAACCCACACTACATCAATAAAGCCATGTATATCTATCTCCCTATGAGGTATAGGTATTCCTTGGTAGTCGATTGCATAATTTGAAGTGCCATGCAAATATGTGAATACATTTTTACTCATGTCCAATGTTCCTTCCCTGGTTTTGACATACACCTACTCAAAACTCCCATGACATGGGAAATATATGGTTTAATACAGATCATAACATACATCAAAGTTCCAGCAACACTAGCATAGGGAACACATGACATGTCTTATAGCTATTCTTTAGTCTTGGGACACTGAGTTTCTAATAAATTTGCACCTACAAGAGAGGGACCTTTATCAGATTACATTATTGCATATTAAACCTTTACAATTTTATCTCAACATATTTCCTCCAACTCAATCAAAGTCTTATGTTGGCTCGATCTCTTTTAATTTCCATACCCTAAATAAAATTTGAAACACCAAGATTTTTCATATCAAGCTTAGAAGAAAATTGATCTTCGACATCCTTGATTATTTCCTTGTTTTTTCCAATAAAAAATACATCATCAACATATAAGATCGACCACATAAATAAAATGATCACCAACGTGCTTAGAAAACAAAAGTGATCAACTTTGCTTCTTGAGAAACCAAGTCCCAATCACATCCCAATATGGGCCCTCACACGAAGCTGAGGGACCTTTAAGATGCAATCGTGCTTTCACAAAACCCGCTAGGATTTAGTAAAATGAAAACGCGTGCACGTTGCTTTGAACTGTAGGCATGGGCGGTCACGAGCCTACCATGCCACTTAACACGCACGATAGGAAATCATATCGTGCGAGCATTATGAATTCAATAACGCGCGAGCGTTATGAATTCAATAACATGCAAGCGTTATAGAATTTGAGAATGTGCACGCATTATGTATCACTATAACAGCCGCGCATTATGTATCCAAAAACGCGCTAGCGTTATGGTAATCTACACAATTTGCATTTTCATTAAAACCTTATTTAATAGTTTCTTCCCAAGAAAATAAATTTCCTTTATTTCCCTAGATCTCTACTTATCTTGAAAGGTTTTGGGCTTCATGTTCTATGGGTTACGAGGTTAAATAGGGATTTCGTGTTAGGGGTTAAGGGGTCAAGGGGTTTTGGGTCGAGGGGCTTAGGGGTTAGAGATGGGGGCTGGTTAGTGGTAGGGGAATGGGGATTAGGAGAGAGACAGGGGGGAGGAGTAGGAGAGAGAGAGAGAGAGAGAGAGAGAGAGAGGGGGTTAGTTAGGGGTAAGGGGATAGGAGGGGGGTTAGAGAGGGGGATAGAGAGAGAGGTAGTGATAGAGGGGGTTAGTAATGGTTAGGGGGGCAGAGGGGAGAGAGAGAGAGAGGAGAGGGTGTTAGTTGTAGGGAGTGAGAAAGAGAGATGGGAGGTGTGGTTAGAGGTACATGGAGGTGTAGGGAAGAGAATGAGACTAAGAGAGGGGGTTAGTAAGGGATAGGGAGAGGAGGGGGTTTAGGTCTAGGGGGAGTAGGAGAGAGATAGAATGAGTAGGATGGTTAGGAATGGGGGAGAGGTGTGTGTGAGAGAGAGAGGGGTGTAGAAGTAGGGAAGAGAGAGTGAGAGAGGGGGTTTTTAAGGTTACGAGGAGGAGGGGATAAAGAGAGGGGGGTTAGGGGTATGGGGAGTAGGAGAGACAATAAGAGAGGGAGGTGATAATTAAGGTGTGGGTGGGGTGGGTTAAGGGGTTATAGAGAGATAGAGAGGGAGGAGGGTGTCAGGGGGTTAGAAGAGAGAGAGGGGTGGGAGATAGGGGTTTGTGGAGGAGTACATAAGAGATAGAGAGAGGGGGGGTTAGTAAGGGTTAGGTGCAGTAAGGGAGAGAGTAAGCGAGGGTGAGCAGTGACAGGATTATGAGAGAGATAGAGAGAGGGGGGTTTAAAAGTGGTGGGGATCAGGGAGAGGGAGAGGAGGGGTTAGAGAGAGAGAGAGGGTGGGTGGTGGGTAGGGAGGTGTTTTTAGGGGTTTTCAGATAGAGAGGGGTCGGGGTTATGAGTAGGTGGAATATGGGATTAGGGGTGGGGGTTATGAGTAGGTGGAAAATGTTTAATTGTTTCTAGGGTTAAGGGATTAGGCATTCATGGATTTTAGATTTTTAAGTAATATGGGTTAGAGTTTTTAGGGGTTAGGGGTGGACTAGGTATTAGGGGTTAGGGGATGTGGGATTATGGATAAAGTGGATAGGCGGTTTAGGGGTTAACGACCTTAGGGCTTAATTGATTTAGTGCTCTAGGGTTAGCGTGTTAGGGTTTATGAGGTTAGGAATTAATGGTGAAGAGGTTAAAGGATTAAAGGCTTATAAGGGGTAAATTAGAGCTTAAAGAGACTAATGCACAAGCTCAAGCAAGAATTCCAAAGCTAAGAGAGGAGAGATCAATATAAAGGGAGAGAGCTCAAGCAAACATAGAGCTCTCATGCAAATGAAGACCACACATGTAAACGCAAAGTGCACAAGCAAATGCAGGGCACGCTAGCATAAGGGAGGTCGCATATGCAAACGTAGTGTAGAGCTAAATAATTATTTTGCTGTATAGGGTAAACTAGAGCTTACAGGGCTAATGGTTAAAGGATTACAGGTAAACAATTAAAGGACTTAGGGGGTTTAGCAGTTTGGGCTTTAGGGGTAAAGGGATTAAGGACTCTGGGCTTAGGGGGTTAGGTTTTAAGAGGTTAGGAATTGAGGTCTAAGGTGCTATAGTGTTAAAGGACTAGGGAGTTAGAGGATAAGGACAATAATGAGGGGAGATAAAGGGTTCATTAAGGGATTATGGATTTAACGAGTAATACCTTTATAGGTTAAGGGATTTAGGACCAACTATTAATGGGGTAAGGGATTATGTGTTAAGGGATTAGGTGCTTAGGGGTGTAGGGATCTAGGGGGTTTGGGACTTAGGACTTATGGGTTTAGGCATTTAATTTTCCTCCGTTATCATTACTCTCCCCAGCTCCTTAAATTTATGTCCCTTGTCCCCCCTCTCGTATCTCTCTTATCTCTCTCACCCCCTTTATATCCATTCAACACTTAAAAACATAAATGTGTGACGTTCATAATACGCGCGCGTTATGTGAATACTAACGCTCGAGCGTTTTGTATATAAAAAAGGCGCACGAGTTTCTTCTAACACCAAGCACACCAACCAAAATATTTGAATTTAAATAGAATGCGCACGCGTTCCTGTGCACCTGATAACCCCCTACTCCTGCTCCCGGGTGTCAACCACCGTCCTATGTGTTGGTTCGGACTTACCAAACCTGTGCTATGGAATTTATTGAACCATAGCTAATTAGGAATTTCCACCATTTTTCTCAATATGCCTGTTTTTCACCGCTCTCTATAGCATGACATACATGACCATTATTGACGAAATTTTAGTCATAGATAGAATTTTTTACATGCAGATTCCAAATATGTAATTTTAAAAAAAAATGATTGATTTTTTCTATTTTTTTCCTAATTTTCTTGTGTCATCACTCCTTAAGTCAAAAACATGTTGTTAGTGTTTATTCCGTAACTTTTTCATTTCAAAACCATTTTAAAAAATAATTGTATGCTGCACTAGTCGACACCGACCTCTACATTCTATAAAAAATCCAAGTTGAAATAACTGCATTAAGACCTTCAAAGGCTGCACCCACATTTGACATACCGTTCTCGAGGTTTGATCACTTACATAATTAAAAAAAAATAAAATTTAAAGATTTAATTTTGGAAAAATAGTGTTGTACTAGTTCTACGGGTTCTATACATATATACCAATTTTTGTAACCCGAAACCATCATTTAGGCACTCAAAGGATGCACCCACAAAAACATATATACCTTTTCATTTGTCAAAAAAAAAAAGTGACTGTTAGAAAAGATGAAATTTGACATAGTTATGTAAATTTTCAATACTTAAAACTTATATATTCGGAAACATGACTCAATTTCCAACAGATCATCTTTTTTAGTCAATGCAAGATATCTTTTGTATGTATCTCAAAAAAACCAAGTAAGTTGAGGGATGCCCGATTTTCTAGTTTTCTATTGCATCTAACGCGCCAAAAGTGACCCTCATTAGCTTGCACATGCCCATATATATAAGTATCAAAACTTGGTTATATATGCCCATATATATATTCAATTTTTTCTCTTGCACTAGCTCATTTGTTTCCATTCATAACAAAACTCTCTTGCACGGCCTCCTCCCCTGTCCCATTGCTGGAATTGGAAGCGGAGATAAGGGTCCTGCGAAGACGGGTTAGAAGACAGGGAGATTTTATGAATCGTATGGATGCGCATGGAGGAAGACGCCTGGACAGATTGGACGAGGAGATCGGCAGCACGCGTGAGGAGTTTGCGGCAGCCCTGGAAGCTTTGGAAATGAAGGTCACGGCCGCTATCGAGAACAAGGACATAAGGCTGCAGAATATGGAATTAGCTATGGAGAACCTACGAGGCGCTGAGAAACCAGGCCCGAGCAAGAATCCCACAAGTGCCAAACCATCTGCAGGGGCACGTTATCGTTAAATCTAGTCTAGGTTCTGTTTTACTCTGTTTATCTCTTTCGGTTAAAGCTTTTAATCCTGTTTTAGTCACAAGCATATGTATTTAAAGGTTGGAAGACTGATAGACTTTTTACAGTTTTGGATTTGTAACTCTGTTGGTGGCTCTGCCACTTCTTTTTAATACAAAAAACTACCCGTTTCTGTAAAAAAAAAAAAAATGGTTGGAATATTTAACTTTATTGGGCAATTATTATATTGGAAAATTACATTACGGTAATTGTAATCATTTTTAATTTATATATCTATCATTATTTAGCAGTTAATATGTTGTATTATTAATTTTATTGTGCAATTATTATATTGAAATATCACATTCCATGTTTTGGGAGGACTGCTAATTGTTGTCCTTTTAATTTATACATTTAATCTTACTGTGTAGTAATTTTAATTAAATATGTTGGATTAATGATTTCCTTGTATTGGAATTTTGTCACCTTAGTGCTTTTTAGATAGTTCTTAATGTGCATAATTTCTTATTCTAATGTTTTTACTATGGAGTTCTTACTTACACTTCTTGGGAATGAGTTTATAAATAAAGATTTGGAAATGTTACCTTACAAGCCTTGGTTTTGTTTTGGTTTGGTGTAATGCAAATGATTAGGAAATCTATTATGGGTATTAAATATGGTGCCAATTTATATGGGATAAATATGTGACTCTGCTAAAATATTTTTATATATTATGCATGGTTGTGACGAAGGGTGAGTTACATTTTCCATTTGACCCTGGACTTTCATTGGGAACCTACAAAGAGTACAACACATGTCCAACTTTCTCTCACTTGTTGTATTATTTGAAACAAGGGAGAAATGAAAAGCATTCATGAAATCAACTACTAGGGGTAGCAATTCCCATTGATTATATACACCAATGGAAATTTTAGTACTCATAGACTTTGTCAAAGAGTATGCAACATTTTTCAAGGTATCAACCTTCCACAACAATACATTTTTATTTTCAACCATGTTTCTAAGAAAATGGTATTGTACATCAATATGCTTTGTCATGGAGTGATAAACAATTGCCTTTTCTAGAAAAAAAATGTTCTTACGCTATTACAACCAATTCTTATTTCTTTCTAAACAAAACCAATACCTGAGCCCAATCTTTGCAACCATATGGTTTAATTATTTCCATTAATGGCTACCATGTATTCAGTTTATATGCTTGATCAACAAAAAAGTTAAAAACATAAACACTTATAAATACTTTAAGGTTAATATCTCCAACCCACACTACATCAATAAAGCCATGTATATCTATCTCCCTGTGAGGTATAGGTATTCCTTGGTAGTCGACTGCATAATTTGAAGTGCCATGCAAATATGTGAATACATTTTTACTCATGTCCAATGTTCCTTCCCTGGTTTTGACATACACCTACTCAAAACTCCCATGACATGGGAAATATATGGTTTAATACAGATCATAACATACATCAAAGTTCCAGCAACACTAGCGTAGGGAACACATGACATGTCTTATAGCTATTCTTTAGTCTTGGGACACTGAGTTTCTAATAAATTTGCACCTACAAGAGAGGGACCTTTATCAGATTACATTATTGCATATTAAACCTTTACAATTTTATCTCAACATATTTCCTCCAACTAAATCAAAGTCTTATGTTGGCTCGATCTCTTTTAATTTCCATACCCTAAATAAAATTTGAAACACCAAGATTTTTCATATCAAACTTAGAAGACAATTGATCTTTGACATCCTTGATTATTTCCTTGTTTTTTCCAATAAAAAATACATCATCAACATATAAGATCGACCACATAAATAAAATGATCACCAACGTGCTTAGAAAACAAAAGTGATCAACTTTGCTTCTTGAGAAACCAAGTCCCAATCACATCCCAATATGGGCCCTCACACGAAGCTGAGGGACCTTTTAGATGCAATCGTGCTTTCACGAAACCCGCTAGGATTTAGTAAAATGAAAACGCGTGCGCGTTGCTTTGAACTGTAGGCATGGGCGGTCACGAGCCTGCCATGCCACTTAACACGCACGATAGGAAATCATATCGTGCGAGCATTATGAATTCAATAACACGCGAGCGTTATGAATTCAATAACGTGCAAGCGTTATAGAATTTCAGAATGCACACGCATTATGTATCACTATAACAGTCGCGCATTATGTATCCAAAAACGCGCTAGCGTTATGGTAATCTACACAATTTGCATTTTCATTAAAACCTTATTTAATAGTTTCTTCCCAAGAAAATAAATTTCCTTTATTTCCCTAGATCTCTACTTATCTTGAAAGGTTTTGGGCTTCATGTTCTATGGGTTACGAGGTTAAATAGGGATTTCGTGTTAGGGGTTAAGGGGTCAAGGGGTTTTGGGTCGAGGGGCTTAGGGGTTAGAGATGGGGGCTGGGTAGTGGTAGGGGAATGGGGATTATGAGAGAGCCAGGGGGGAGGAGTAAGAGAGGGAGAGAGAGAGAGGGGGGGGGGGGGTTGGTTAGGGGTAAGGGGATAGGAGGGGGGTTAGAGAGGGGGATAGAGAGAGAGGTAGTGAGAGAGGGGGTTAGTAATGGTTAGGGGGGCAGAGGAGAGAGAGAGAGAGAGAGGAGAGGGTGTTAGTTGTAGGGAGTGAGAAAGAGAGATGGGAGGTGTGGTTAGAGGTACATGGAGGTGTAGGGAAGAGAACGAGACTAAGAGAGGGGGTTAGTAAGGGATAGGGAGAGGAGGGAAGAGATATAGAGAGGAGGGGGTTTGGGTCTAAGGGGAGTAGGAGAGAGATAGAATGAGTAGATGGTTAGGGATGGGGGAGAGGTGAGAGAGAGAGAGAGAGGGGTGTAGAAGTAGGGAAGAGAGAGTGAGAGAGGGGGTTTGTAAGGTTACGAGGAGGAGGGGATAAAGAGAGGGAGGTTAGGGGTATGGGGAGTAGGAGAGATAATAAGAGAGGGAGGTGATAATTTAGGTGTGGGTGGGGTGGGTTAAGGGGTTATAGAGAGATAGAGAGGGAGGAGGGTGTCAGGGGGTTAGAAGAGAGAGAGGGGTGGGAGATAGGGGTTTGTGGAGGAGTACATAAGAGACAGAGAGAGAGGGGGTTAGTAAGGGTTAGGTGCAGTAAGGGAGAGAGAAAGCGAGGGTGAGCAGTGACAGGATTATGAGAGAGATAGAGAGAGGAGGGTTTAAAAGTGGTGGGGATCAGGGAGAGGGAGAGGAGGGGTTAGAGAGAGAGAGAGGGTGGGTGGTGGGTAGGGAGGTGTTTTTAGGGGTTTGCAGATAGAGAGGGGTCAGGGTTATGAGTAGGTGGAATATGGGATTAGGGGTGGGGGTTATGAGTAGGTGGAAAATTTTTAATTGTTTCTAGGGTTAAGGGATTAGGCATTCATGGATTTTAGATTTTTAAGTAATATGGGTTAGAGTTTTTAGGGGTTAGGGGTGGACTGGGTATTAGGGGTTGGGGGATGTGGGATTATGGATAAAGTGGATAGGCGGTTTAGGGGTTAACGACCTTAGGGCTTAATTGATTTAGTGCTCTAGGGTTAGCGTGTTAGGGTTTATGAGGTTAGGCATTAATGGTGAAGGGGTTAAAGGATTAAAGGCTTATAAGGGGTAAATTAGAGCTTAAGGAGACTAATGCACAAGCTCAAGCAAGAATTCCAAAGCTAAGAGAGGAGAGATCAATATAAAGGGAGAGAGCTCAAGAAAACATAGAGCTCTCATGCAAATGAAGACCACACATGTAAACGCAGAGTGCACAAGCAAATGCAGGGCACGCTAGCACAAGGGAGGTTTCACATGCAAACGTAGTGTAGAGCTAAATAATTATTTTGCTGTATAGGGTAAACTAGAGTTTACAGGGCTAATGGTTAAAGGATTATAGGTAAACAATTAAAGGACTTAGGGGGTTTAGCAGTTTGGGCTTTAGGGGTAAAGGGATTAAGGACTCTGGGCTTAGGGGGTTAGGTTTTAAGAGGTTAGGAATTGAGGTCTAAGGTGATATAGTGTTAAAGGACTAGGGAGTTAGAGGATAAGGACAATAGTGAGGGGAGATAAAGTGTTCATTAAGGGATTATGGATTTAACGAGTAATACCTTTATAGGTTAAGGGATTTAGGATCAACTATTAATGGGGTAAGGGATTATGTGTTAAGGGATTAGGTGCTTAGGGGTGTAGGGATTTAGGGGGTTTGGGACTTAGGACTTATGGGTTTAGGCATTTAATTTCCCTCCCTTATCATTACTCTCCCCAGCTCCTTAAATTTATGTCCCTTGTCCCCCCTCTCGTATCTCTCTTGTCTCTCTCACCCCCTTTATATCCATTCAACACTTAAAAACATAAATGTGTGACGTTCATAATACGCGCGCGTTATGTGAATAATAACGCTCGAGCGTTTTGTATATAAAAAAGGCGCACGAGTTTCTTCTAACACCAAGCACACCAACCAAAATATTTGAATTTAAATAGAATGCGCACACGTTCCTGAGCACCTGATAACCCCCTACTCCCACTCCCGCGTGTCAACCACCGTCCTATGTGTTGGTTCGAACTTGCCAAACCTGTGCTATGGAATTTATTGAACCATAGCCAATTAGGAATTTCCACCATTTTTCTCAATATGCCTGTTTTTCACCGCTCTCTATAGCATGACATACATGACCATTATTGACGAAATTTTAGTCATAGATAGAATTTTTTACATGCAGATTCCAAATATGTAATTTTAAAAAAAAATTATTGATTTTTTCTATTTTTTTCCTAATTTTCTTGTATCATCACTCCTTAAGTCAAAAACATGTTGTTAGTGTTTATTCCGTAACTTTTTCATTTCAAAACCATTTTAAAAATAATTGTATGCTGCACTAGTCGACACCGACCTCTACATTCTATAAAAAATCCAAGTTGAAATAACTGCATTAAGACCTTCAAAGGCTGCACCCACATTTGACATACCGTTCTCGAGGTTTGATCACTTACATAATTAAAAAAAATTAATATTTAAAGATTTAATTTTGGAAAAATAGTGTTGTACTAGTGCTACGGGTTCTATACATATATACCAATTTTTGTAACCCGAAACCATCATTTAGGCACTCAAAGGATGCACCCACAAAAACATATATACCTTTTCATTTGTAAAAAAAAAAAAGTGACTGTTAAAAAAGATGAAATTTGACATAGTTATGTAAATTTTCAATACTTAAAACTTATATATTCGGAAACATGACTCAATTTCCAACAGATCATCTTTTTTAGTCGATGCAATATATCTTTTGTATGTATCTCAAAAAAACCAAGTAAGTTGAGGGATGCCTGATTTTCTAGTTTTCTATTGCATCTAAAGCGCCAAAAGTGACCCTCATTAGCTTCCACATGCCCATATATATAAGTATCAAAACTTGGTTATATATACCCATATATATATTCAAATTTTTCTCTTGCACTAGCTCATTTGTTTCCATTCATAACAAAACTCTCCAGTTGTTTCATGTAGATGTATTCTTCAAGATCAACATTCAGAAATGATCTCTTCACATCCATTTTCTCTACTTCAATATCAAAAGCAATAACAATAGACAAAATAAATATAATAGAGGTTAATTTAGCAGATATCACCAAAATCAATTCTCTCCACCTAGGAATATCCATTAGGTACTAGGAAATCTTTGTACTTCTCCACTTTACCTTTTGCATTCAACTTCTCTTAAAACACCCATATGTTACCAATATGTTTCTTACAACTAACAAATAAAATAGATACCAAGTCTCATTTTTATCCAAGGAATCCACTTCTTCAATAGTTTCCTTCTTCCAAAGTTTATTATCCTCTAAATCCACTATCTTCCTAACAATTATAGGATAGCCATCAGTAATAAATAGAAAAAAACTACACCAGAATTAAGGTGGGATATACCTTTGTAGTTGCCTTCTTTCATGACCTAGTCTCCTCGAGGCTATAATCTAAGTTTCTTCCTCTTTTAGTTGATCTATGTATGTTGGGTTGGATTCTTCACCTTCCAACTCAATCTCTATTTCTTATATTTTTATTCCTTTGCTAGGACTTCCTATTTGGGAGGAACTTTAACCTCTCTAAATACAACATTCTGAATGTAAACAATGTTAGTTATTGGGTTCGAAATTTTATGGCATTTTATACCATCTTTATAATTGATAAAGATATATTTCTCAAGTTTATTATCCTTCTTACTCTTATTTTCCTTTGGAACATGCACATTAGTCTCACAACCAAAATCTCTAAGATGTTTAAGAGTTTTTTTTACTAGTCCACACCTCATGCAGAGTTTTGTCAACCAATGCTAATGTAGGTGATCGATTTACCAAGTAACATGCATTATCCACTATCTCCACCCAAAATTCATGTGATAACCCTACACCACTCAACATACTCCTAGCCTTGTCTATTCATTCTTTCTACAACTTCATTATGTTGAGGTGTGCATGGAATAGTCTTTTACCTTGTTATTTCTTAGTTCTTATACTAAAAATTCATACAACTTATTTCGACATAAATCTCCATTATTATCTATCCTCAACACCTTTATATTTTTCTCTATATGGTTTTCTACAAGATCCTTAAACTCATATGCACCTATACGTTTCTTTAAAAAAACATTAATGAATGAGACATAATACACAGATTTATAATAAATATGATAATAAGATTCCTAATAATATTTAACCAAAACACAATCATAACATTTTTCTTGTAAATATAGATATTTAATGAAAACACTGAATTAAAATATTAATCCAAATATCTACATCACACCAAATTAAAGTGTTGATCAAAATATCTACATTACTGATAGTTATTTTGACTTTTAAATTTAAAAATAAAAATTTCAAACTTAAGTGTTTCAATCAACTAGTAAAATAAAGCCAATATTACATCATTGATAGTTATTTTGATTTTTTTCAACCTAATTTGATAGTTATTTTGACTTTTAAAATTAAATATAAAAATTTCAAACTTAAGTGTTTCAATCAACTCGTAAAATAAAGCCAATATTACATCATTGATAGTTATTTTGATTTTTTTCAACCTAATTTATTTCCAATCCACTTGCATAATAAAGCCAATATTTGACATGCCGTGTAGAATTTGGAAAATGCTGCACTCATCTGGTAAATCATATTACTATTTTATTTTTTTATTTTTAATGCTCAAGCATTAAAAATTCGGACGGTATTGTGTCATGAACAAAATTTTATTTTTATTTATTTATTTTTAATGTTAAAGCTAAATTTCGGACCGTATTATACGACGAACAAAACGCGTTGTGGTTAGCAAATTGACAGTTAAGTTCCATCACTGTTGACACGTCAAATCATTGCAGAGGTCACGAAATTGAGTTGTGGAAGGATCTTTAAAGACTTGTCGACTTAATGTTGAGATGTTGAACAGGCCTGGAATTTCAAATTCTAAATATCTGTCAATTCATAATTTGATGACGGCTACATGGTTTTAGCGTCTGTCACTTTACGTTTTATACCAGTTAATAAAGTGTCAAATTTACTGTATTATAAAAAACTCGTCTTTTGCTAAGAATTCCAGCCAGTACTTTTATCTATTGACACCTTCTTTATATATTTGGATGTTTTGCATTATCAGTGTCCACGAATAAAGAGGAGTTCAATTTATTGTTTTCATTATTAATTTAGTAGTAGGGAAGCTTGCCCTTTCTATAATGGGCTTTAAGTATGCATTTATTTATATATTCAGTCAAGGATGATACTTCAAAATTTCCCAGGCAGGCGTACGATGAAAAGAGCTCATGGTAACTCCTCGGAATTTGACAGTGAGTAGAACAATCAAGAGCAGGGCAGAGGGCAGACAGCAAGCTAGATAGATATTAAATTTTCTGACAGGACATATAAATTGATAAACGTCAAATCTACGTTCTAATCATTGTTATCGATGTCCACACATTTCTATTTCAGCGAAGTTACTGACTTTGTGTTTACCAATCATTCATTCGTATTTATGGATTTTGTTAAAATTAAATTTTAAAAAGGTTAATTCCGATTATTTGCATGGATGATCGGTCTTGTTTTTCCAGTCCTGTACCTTTTACAGCTGTAGTATTACTATTTTTCCATGTCGGCTGAGTTTGATTGGTGAAAGTCTGCATTATTCATAGTTTGTTCTACTCAGTAAATTGGTGGAAGTTGCATTATTATTTTCATTCGTACACATATGACTTAGTCAGTCAATATTTTTCAATATCAGTCGAGTTGTGATCCAATGGTAATAGTATTCAGAATGTTAGTCAGTCAATATTTTCAATATCAGTTGAGCTGTGATCCAATGGTAATATACAGTATTCAGAGTGTGTTGTGTACAGTTGGTAGTAGAACACAACGTTGTATATAGCTAGCACAACGTTAGAAGAGGATTAAGTAGATTGTGGCCGAAACATTAACATCCAAAGTGGGTATTTCATTCGAATGTAATGGGCGATGAATCTCTGGCAATTCTGGCAGTTCTATCGAGCCATAAGGCCATCGGGGACGCCGGAGCGCTGTCTTTATTGATGGAATATATAAAAGCGGGAAGGGTCCCCTCACAACAGAGAAAACGCCGTGGTTATTCTGTTGGACCTCTGCTCAAACGATCCGAGATACTTGAAGGAAGTGAAAAACAAAGAAAGAGGTGCAGGCGCTCATAGATCTGAGCTTGACTGGTACTTCTAGGGCGAGGCGCAAGGTTAACGCTTTGTTAGACTGGATTCAAAAGTATCATTTAAAAACAATACAAATGAAATAAATATATCCGGTTGCAGGATATTCTATAATCCCTGTATGATTACAGATGATGTCCAATACAATTAGGCATAGAAAAGTAACAAAACTCTATTACTAGAGACTTGACACCTTGTATAAAATTCTAAAATTTTAAAGAAAAAATGCAATTAAATAAAATTCTGAGTTTCTATGTACTTTATCACGTTGAAATTTGAGGCTTTCCTTAATTTTAAATTTAAATATTAGAAATTTATGATGTTTCAATATTTTTATTTTCAATTTTCAAATGTATCGATATTTAAGATTTAATATTTTTATTATCAATCTTCAAATGTATCAATCACTTGTATAACTATTTAACTTGTGGGTTGTGAACATTAATAGGTCATAAGTTAATACCATGAACAAGTTACCTCATCAACTAGTCATTATTCATGCTCATTATTCATCTATCAGTTATCAGTTATCATGCATAGCTACTAGTTATAATAAAATCAATATGGACAATACACTTGACTCATCCTTTCTGTAATAAATTTCTACGTAAGAATTCTTGATATGCAGAATACTAAAGTAGTCACATAAATACTAATTTGACAGGGGCGGGATTGACTGCAAACTCATTGACATTGCAAACTGACTAAGTGTCTGACAAAAACATATTAGATACGCTATCAACTCATTAATTACAATATTTCCACCAGCTGTAGGAGCTGTATCTGTTGATCAACTTTACTCCTTCCGATCTTCCTTGTAACGATCTCAACTCGGTAATTCGATCTCTTCCTCCGCACGAAAGAGAAGGCTCAGACCGGCCTTCTGAAGATCCCGAGGGAGCACAGGAATCATGTGGCCAAATGTGGACCGGGGACCTCAACTCCGTGCAGATTTTCATAATCACAACCACCAACATTGACACACAAAACAAAGGGGCACAACAGGCCTTGGATTAAGACTCGACGACACAATAAGGTTCATTTGTAGATCAACATAACAGACATAAAAGAGCACAACTGGCTTTGAAAGCAATCACACAACGATACCCAGGACTCAACAGGCCCTGAAATTTACTGAGGCAACCGCTCTAAAGACACCATTGAAACAAACATTACAACACATAAAATTTAATTTAAAATGATGGGCTCAACTGGCCCTTCTCTTCATTGATACTGATCATAGATTTACAAAAATACAGGCTGTAATCTCCCAAAATTACAACTCAAGTCCCTTCAAAATGAAGAGCCTGCTGGTCTACGACTCAGCCGGGCATTACAAACTAACAAGAATTACTCAAAATGAAATTTACATTTGCTCTTGCTATTGAACAACCTGGTTTTCTTCCTACTATGTTCCTTCTTCCTACTCTTCTCGTATCCACAACTTCTTCTTCAAATATTCCACGTCTCCAGTCCTCGCATGACTTCCTCTGTAGCTCTCCTTTCCACTCCATGCAACTTTTTCTTTATCCATCATATTCACCCAGCCTGCATTTATTCTTCCAGCTGACTTTCCCTTCTGCACACACTCTCCTTTTCCACCTCTTTTCATCTCTTCCACAACTTCTTCCTTCATCTCCCTTCTTCGAAACTTCTGTCACGCGGTTTCCACTTAAGATGTGGGCTGTTAAAATTGTAATTTTAATTGTAAAATTTGTTCCACCAATACAAAAATACCATTTCAACAATTCCTACAAAATAGCCCAAATACTCATGGAGGTTTCTTTTTCTGGCATTTATAGAGTTCATATTGGGTTATTATTGGAAACCATTATTAGATCTCAATTTTAGCGCTTCAGTCCTGTAATGCCGATCTGACAGTCTCTGATTGATTGCTTGGAGGTTAAATGAAAGATAAGAAAATGGTGAAGGGAAGACGCAGATGAAGAGGATTGAAAACGCCGCCAGCACACAGGTTACGTTTTCTAAGTGCAGGAATGGATAGTTGGCGAAAGTTTACGAGCTCTCGGTGCTCTTCGATGCCGAAGTGGTACTCAAGATTTTCGGTTCTCTAGAAACTTTATGAATTTGCGAGTCCGATGTATCTATGGTTGTCTATTTGCCCTACCTGATAGACTGTTTTTGCTCTCGATATCTTTTAAAACGTCAGTTTGTTGGCTGATAAATGAGGACCCCGTTATTGTTAATAAGCTTGCTTTAACTCAGCGTTGAAGCTGAGAAATTGGTGATCAAAGTTGTCAGCAGCCGGTAATATGTTCTCAATCACAATGTTTCTTACCGTACTAAAAATCTTTGGCACCAGATTTGGTACCGTACTACGAATCTTTGACCCACATCTGAACCCAGTGGGACGGCGTAGAATCTCAACTATGGTAATCCCTCAACTGTTAAGGTTTTCCAAATGGGATTCCCACAATTATGAGCAGAGGGATTCGGATTTTGGGATGGCTGATTATGAAAGTTTTGGTTAATGGGTAAAAGCTTTGATGATTGGTGTTAAGTTAATTTAGTAGTCTCAAACTCATATTTTAATATATATCAGCATCACTATCACCCTATCCATTGAGTTTCAATCTTATTTCTTAATTCCTACGAAAATCACTAAATACAATGAGTTTCAACATTACCAAATACAAATGAGATCAGATACAATGAGTTTAAACATTACCAAATACAATAATACAACGAGGGTTAAATGTTCATTATTCAAAATTATAAGATACACTTAGTGGTAAGTAAGTGAATTATTTATAAATATAAGTCTTAAATTAATAACTTACTTTTAATAGATTAGCATATAATTTAATAATGGCAATATAATAAAAGCATAGGTGTTATTTCACTCTAAATTCAAAGATAAAAATATATATTGGTGATATATTAAATAAGATAATCAAATAAACATAAGATTTTGAGGTTCTCAACAAGATTAAAACTTGTTATATTTAAATGTATCTTGATTAAGATTTAAATAAGTTCAATTAAAGAAAGGGGTAACAATAGTGGCAGAGGTTCAAACATGAATTTTTTGTTTTATGTTTTTATTATTATTTTAATGTTTATATTATACCATAAATGAATAGATAACTATACCAATAGTAATTAGTTTGATATTTATCTTTTGTTTAACAGCCAATCATCTCTGTAAAACTAAATCGTTGACTGCAATATAGAAGTTTACCACCAACTTTACTTGTGGCTGTGCTAATAAATAATCTATATTAATCCACTGAAAGGTTAGAGAGTGGCCAAACAGCACATTCCCACGATTCGAGTTGCTTGGGATGAAGGCAAGCTAAAATACACAAGTCGGTTGGAAGAATTATCCGACGCGCAGAATGCATCTTCAAAAGCACATTCGAGATTATCCAGGCTCGCAGCTATTGATTCTCGTGGATATAAATTTCACAAGAATCGTTGTGATATAAAATACGTACGTTAGTTGAAGGAATTTTACCATGCTGAGAACGCACCCACCGTCAAAATCATATTCCAGATTTTCCACGCTCGCAACCATTGATTCTTATGGATATGGACTTCGCAGTAACCATTTTCTCCTTATTCCAGAACAGTACGGTTCTGGTCTTAAAAGAAGGTCATTAAATCCAACGATCGCTTTACTTCATAAAGATGTCCAAATGTAAGAATTACGTACAGTTGAATATTTTGATGTTACGTTTCCAACCAATCTTCCCTTCCAAATTCCAATCAAATATGAAACATCCATGGCCATGGGTTGGGTTCTAGATGTATGGTATTTTTATATATTCACAAGCTTCAATAATTTTTTGTGAATCCAACGCCATCTCAAAACCAAGGTTTTGCCCAAGTTAGGGCAACGCTAACAAATATAAGTCGTTATTAGATGATGAGAAAGCTTATCTATATATATATATGAACATGTTTAGATTTTCAATATTTATACTAATAGGTGTTTATAGCTTAGAATATAAAAAATAATTAATATTGATGCATGGATAACGAGCAATTCTTAGCACACAACCCTTCATTTAAAGTTAAGTGGCTCATGTGTGTGTATATATATATATATGCAATGAACATGAAGTTAAGTTGGCCTAATACCAACCAAGAGAAAAAAGTGGGAAGTTATTTTTTCTTTTTTAGGTGATTATTAGACTAGGGTTGTCACTTTAAGTTTTTTCTACCACTTTCCCTTAGCTCTAGAGCTATTGTTTCCAATGTCCAGACCTAGTTCTCTATTTGCCCAAAATAACCTTTCCTTTTATTTTTATCCTTACCTATCCTTTTTTGCTTCTACCCATGTATTGTCATGGCTGCATTGTGGGAGGGTACATTGGTGATGATGTGTTAGAATTTTATGATGTGACTGCAGTCACATGAAACAAGCGTCGATGGACTTTACCTGACGATCCAGTAGCCAAAGAATGGGGCCGGTTGTTTCTTTTCATAGCACTAACCCTAACCAAATTCATTTCCACTTGGACAACGCAGAAGCAAATCCTGAAGGTAAGAAGAGTGGTATATAGGATAATGATTTGCTTTGCAAGGTTGAGTTAGGTTTAGATGTGCAGAACTCTACGCTGCATAAACAGAAGTCTAAGCCACAACTTACTGATGAAAAGGAACGAATATGTAGGAATCGCAAAGCTTACAAGGCAAAAGCGGGCTTACAATTCAATATATCTTAGTGGCAGATGTTAACCTTGACCATGTTGGGGTTTTAGCAAAACATGCATTAGTTGGCCATTTAGAATACACCAGGGTTTCTAGGATGGAATTAGTTCGTGGGTTAACCAGACATAGCTACCTCTTTATGGATATGCCCCTCGTATCAATATGCTAACTTCAATGGATGGATCTGCTTCATCTTCCTTAGTGAAGAACACATTCAGATTCCAGACACTGTTTGGCTCATTAAAGATGGGTCGTTGGTCTTAAAACGATGGCATTAGCCTTTAACCTGGAAAAGGAGAAGATGACCCAGTGCCATATTTGGATGTTGATGCCTGGCTTTCCGTTGGAATTGTGGACTGAAAATGTGTTGGAGGGTTTGGAAATCTTCTAGTAAATTTATTAGATTGGATGAGCAGAACCTATTTGGGATGGAGAAAAATATTGTTAAAGTAATGGTTGAATTTGACACCAGAGACGGGATACTTGTAGAAGTCTAAATCCTTTGGGTCATTAGGGTTTTCCGATAGAAACTGGATTATATGAAAATTCCATTTAGGTGTTTCATCTGCTAGGAAATGGGACATGTGAAGGAAAAATGCCCATACATTCTATCTGGCTTAAATATAGATGCTTTGGACGATGATTGTGAAGATGTAGGTTAACATCAGCTTTTGAAACAACATCATTCCTCGGACTTGGCTACTCCAATTGACACAAATTTATATTCTTCGGGTAAGTTAACATATGATTCCCCAACACATTATTAAGGGGTTACAAAAGAATAATTGAATTTTTATCTCTCAGCTGAAGTTTTTTGAAATGATATATTGTCTTTGTCTGGGTCAATTAGGCCAGAGTGCCCAAATTTATGTATTTCCCCAGTTTTAAAAACTTCGGATGTTGTTCCTAGATATTTGGGTGCAAAACCTAATATACCTTCAAATTTGAAAAGGATTTTTTGAGCCGTAGGTGATTTTCAGTTTAGCTTGATTCACTCTTACAAGAAATTCCCTCTTAGGAACTTTCTAGAAAGACCGACCTGGTTAATACTCCTTTACTAAATTCTAAATCTTGCACTATGACCTCTAATTATTCAGGGAACTTATCCTCTGAACATAATGGGAATTTAGGATCTCTACCATTTCAAGATCTAGAGAATAATGCCACCCCTGTCATAAAATCCCCATTGAATGTTTACTCAAAACACCCTTCAGATAATTTAGGGGTTTCCCCTTCTCAATCCATTCATTTTCAAAATGTAACCATTCAAAACAAAAAGAAAAAGAACAAAAAAGAGAGGGACTCTAATATCACTCCATATTGTGTCCCCTTGTTAGTTAGATTGTTGGATGTTGATATCCACACAACTGAAATGAATGGTCCATCATTTCCTAGGGACTTTAGAGCGGTGATTCTTACTGAGGATGTTTCTAAATGACAATGCTCTCCTTAAATATTCGGGGCCTTGGTAAGGTTGTGAAGGTTAGTGCCCTATCAAAATTAATAAAAGCTACTAACCCTTATATTATACTGCTTCAAGAAACTACGTGTTCAAAAAATGAAGCTGTAAAAACCATCTCAAATATTCTACTAGATTGGGAGGTCTGTGCCATGGATTCCTGTGGACGTGACTCAGGGGGTTTACTATCATGTTGGAACTCTAAATATACTTCCTTCAAACCTTATCAAACTTGTGGAGGAATTTTGATGGAGGGATCTTTTAAAATTTATGACCTCCCTTTAGCAATCCTAAATTGCTATGGCCCTTCCACTAAATAGGGATTCCTTTTGGAATATGGTGGAGGGTAGTTGTCTCTTAAGCATAAATAACCTAATCATTGCAGGAGACTTGAATTTACTCTTTCTCCTACATAAATATGGGCACCCTCGATCCAGGATGATATGATGGTAGATTTATTCACCAATATCCTTATGAGGAACAATTTAATGGATGTTATGCTTGTCAAAATGGAACCTACTCAGACTAATAGGCGGAGTGGAGGTAATGGAATAAGTAAAAGACTGGACCGCTTCATTATCAGTATAAATTTGGTAAATCAGGTGCAAAAATATAGAACACAGGTGGATAAAAATATATTGTCAGTTCATTTCCCTCTCTATTTACAATTGGATGGGAATATGGTCTGTCAGAGGTACCCCTTCAAATTAAACATCTCTTGGATGTTATTGGAGGATTTTTGTTGTTTGTTTAGGGATACATGGAAATCGTTACATCCACCATAGGACTACAATCCTATGGATTGTCTGGTGTGGAAATTAAAGAGCCTAAAAAAGGTGGTAAATGTTTGGGCCAAGAGTAAGAAAGCCAAGGATAATGAAGACTACATTGTGACTGAGGATCAAATGAGGAATATTCTTTCAAAATATGATTCTTTTATACCTGATGAATATGATAGAAGTCTTCTCAAAGATTTAGAGAACAAGAAACAAAATCTACTCAGGAAGGAGGAAATGGATTGGCATCTAAAAAGTCGAGCTTGTGGATAAAACTTGGTGATAATAAGACCAGGTTCTTCCATAGTTATGGTTCAAATCGAAGGAACAAAAATCGGATATGGGAAATGCCATCTGAAAATGAGATATTAGTAAATACACAAGAAGAGCTAAAAGGATTGGGAAAATCCTATTTTTCAGCAACTTTTAAAGATCTGGGATTATGTCAAATTGAATCTCAGTTGAATGTTTTAAGACATATTCCATCGTTTTTCGAACTAGAGGAAGGTGAATCCATTGGCAGTCCGACTACTATGAATGAAATTGAAGAGGCCTTAAAACAATTTTCTAAAGAAAAGAGTCCAGGTCCAGATGGATGGACTGTGGAACTTTTTCTATATTTTATGGATGTAATGGGGAAGGACTTGTGCTCTATGGTGGAATTTTCAGGGTTAGAAGGCTATGTCTCAGGGGCCCTAAATTCAACTTTCATTACCCTCATTCTAAAGTGTAAATCTAGCCTATAACCTTATCACAAAAACATTTCGATAAGGTTAAAATCTTTTCTATCTCAAAGGATGTCTAGAGAAGGATTTGGTTTTGGGTGATAGGCAGATTCTGGGTGCTATTGGAATCACTCAGGAGGCTATGCATACAATAAATCAGAAAAATATTGATGCACTTTTGTTAAAAATGGATCTTGTTAAAGCTTATGATCGTGTTGAATGGGGATTTCTTTTCCTTCTTCTCCTTCATATTGGCCTTACTTTATCTATCACCAATTGGATCATGTCATACATTACCTCAGCTCAATTCTTTGTGCTTATCAATGGCTCCCCTTATGGTCTTTTTAAAACCTCAAGGGGTATTAGACAAGGTTGTCCATTGTCTCCCCTGTTGTTTTTTCTGGGCATAGAAGGTCTCAACTGTATGATTAATAAGGCCAAATATGATGGGAAGATTCAAGGTATAAAAATATCAGCATCTATTTTAATTTCTCATTTTCTTTTTGTCGGTGATATTATTCTATTTGGTGGTGGCTCCTTGGAGGAATGGGCATGTTATAATGATATCCTCAAAACTTTCTGTGAGGCTACTGGAATGGAGGTTAGCTTGAGAAAGTCATGCTTCTATAGTCATAATATGGATATAAATAGAATCCAAGATATTACCTCAATTATGCCTTACTCTATTCAAGGTATGAGAAATGGCCTTAAATATTTAGGTTATTTCTTGAAACCTCTAGGTTACAGGGTAAAGGATTGGCGATGGCTGGTGGAAAAATTTCAGAGGAAAATAAATCATTGGACTTTTAGACTTCTTTCAATTGGGGGTAGATTGATACTTTTGAAAGTTGTTCTTATGGGTATACCTATGTATTGGATATCATTAGCACATGTCCCTAAAACTATATTGAATTGGATCAAAAGGCTAATGTTTAGATTCCTCTGGTCTGGAAAGGTAGATTGTCAGAAATTACAGGTGGCAAAGTGGGAAAGGTCATCAAAACCTTACTGTTGGGGTGGTTTGAATATTAAAAACATTTTTTGGTTCAATACTGCATTATCTTTGAAAACCTTTTGGAGAGGTATTTTCGTTAATAGCTTATGGATTGAGGTTTTACATGCAAAATATATAAAAAGGGTATTTTGTCTTGGATAAGAAATCCAAGCAAAAACTGTAGGAACTCTTCAAATTTTTGGACAGGTTTTATAAAATCATACTCTTGGCTTGGAAGAGGCCTCACATGGAAAGTGGGGGATGGAAAAAATGTCCTGGTTAGTATAGATCCACTACTTGGCATGGAGGAAAAATTTCAATTATCTCCTTAAATTTTGGAATATTTGGCCAGTTTGGGCTTCATTACTCTTGCTCAGATAAAAAGACAAGTTTGGAAATTTCCTTCAAATTCATGCTAGATGATTGCATCAAACTTAAGACTCCGGACCTGCTGGTAAATTGATTGGAATAGTTATATATGCATCCTAAAATCTAGAGGTCTCAAGCTATGGACATAAACTAGTTAGAGAGAGTGATTATCACAATGTTATCTACACATTTTGATACCAAGACTTCAATCCTAAATGCAATCATCCTGTTAGAATTTGGTAAAGTACCACTCATAGTTTCAATGATCTTCCACATGGTGGCAATGTTACACAAACTCAAATGGATGGTCAAATCTAAGAGTGGTCATATCAGGTATCCTTATCTCGCTCTTAGTTATTCTATGGATTTGGGAGGGGATGGGGTTGATTTTTTTGGTATGCAAAATCCTCTTCATTGCTTCAACTCTTCAACCTTGAATAAGGGGATAAAAAATGAATGGTGTTTCTCTTTGGCAAGCAAATGGAGGGTCTAATAAGATAGAGTATTGTCAATAGGTTTATTATCAACGAGGAGAGTAGGGGAAGGTGGTGATGGGAATTATTTTCTATTAATATCCTTATTGGTTAAAGTGGGGTTGGTAGTGTGTTTGTGGCACTAATGAAGGAGGTCGTGTATGGTGCAAATGGTGGAATATGTAGGGATGGGAAGGAGGAACTAGAGAAAGCATGGGGTAATAGATTTGATGGATTTATCAAAGACAAAGATAAATATCTCAAGTATTTCCCAAATATCATAGAGAACCTACAAATGGCCAAGAAAATTGGTGGGATAACTTAGAGGAAGAGATTTGGCATTGAATGTAAAGTGGTGTTAAGAGAGTGGATCACATCATGACTTTGAGGTGGAGGATATAACCTCAAAGATTAACCCAATACTATAACTAAAGAGGATACTAAGAAGCCGCGTGAGACAAAGGTAACCAGATATTGAAGTAAGGTGCTTGGGGTGGAGGAGCGATCCTCAAGGATCTAAGTCTTGAATATCAAGGATGTTGTTGTTGCTGAAAACTAGGATGGAGGTGGTGGTGAGGACTGCATAAGGAACATGGATGGAGACGATGATATTGAAAAGTGTGTTTGGGGTGAAGGTGAGGACTCTCAAAATGAACTCAGAATATTCATGCAAGAGGGATGTTGGGTAGCATGAGAGTCAAAGAAACCAAAACTTTGAACAAAATGCTTGGGGTGAAGGCACATGCCTCAAATAAATCTAGTTATGGTATAAAACAAGATTCTAGGCAATTAGGGAGCCAAAATAAGTAGACCAGGGAGAAACAACGCTTGGGGTTGACTAGCAGGCCTCAAATGAAGCCACGGATATGAAGATAAATATTTAAGGGTGGACATGGGGGCCAAGAGAACTAGAAGTTAAAATTCACAAGTGATTGGGGTGGCGGGGTAAGCCTTTAGAGAACCCAACACTGAACAAATTATGTCTGAGCGTGTGAACTAGAAGAACTAGATTTGTGTGAGGAGAAGGCTTTGATCTAAGGCTCTAATACCAAATGATGAAGCACATAGTTGAATAGAGGACATAAATGATTCATAAAGAGAAACTTAGACATAAATAAGAGCCAAACACATTTCTTTTCTTTTATTCTTTTAACCATTACTTTATATAGATTATTTGAAATAGTAATCTTTAAGCACTAAGTTGATAACTAAACAACCACTACATGGGGATCAAGGAGTGTTGTTCATTTATTTACTTCTATTGGCTTGTTAATATACACTAGAGGGGAGCACCCTATATGCCATATGAGATGTGAAAAGTGGAGATGGAAGTAGTTTGATTGGCCACTAGACTAGTGCACCATGCACTAAGAGCATAGTGAACGTTGGAAGACATTCTAATGCTTGCTTTGGACACTCCCAAGTTCTAAGCTAATGACACCAAAATAGAGCAAGCTAATTTGTAAGAGAGAATAAGAGGGTTGAAAGAGAAAATGACACCAACATATAGAAAGCTAAGTTGTAAGAGAGCATCAAGAGAGGTGAAAGACATGGCCCCTAGGTAGAACTCGTAAGGTCCTTCTACTTGACAATTTTTCTACTCTTTCTTTAAAGTTAATCCTAAACCAAAGCACCCTAATGAACCCAAGGATGGCAACGAGGATGAGATCCCACAATTGATGGTCTTGAGTTGAAGGATGTGTGCCTCCTCTCAATCCCAAAGACCTCCTCTTAGTGTGGGTTTAATTCCTACAACATCGTTATCATTCTTCTCACTTTAACTTGATAACCTGCTTCTCTATATTTTTTCCTATAAAAAAAGTACTCAAGTGAGTGTAATGAGTATCGAAATGTGCCTTTACATCCTTTTGAACCAAGAGCTTAGGTTTATATCCAACCCAAAATCTCCCCTAACAACTTAAGAACGATATGTCTTAGACCACTTACGACTTTATGTTTTGTTTTGTCTAATCAACCAACGAGTAGTAATTTAAGACGAGACACTTTTGAATCCCACATAGCTTTTGAATGCTACTATAGTATTTGATATTCCCAAACAGCATACTCATCGTAACTTATTCTTCCCATTCAATTATTTGGTGATTGCTATTGCGAGCGGGGATATCTCGCAAGAGACTGCTATAGAATACATGTGTGCAGAATCCATTAGATTGTGAAACATTCTTTATATCATGGGGAGAGAGATAGAAAGTGAACTTGCTTTACAGCAGAGGATAGATTCCATATATAATTGCTATTGCGAGCGGGGATATCTCGCAAGGGACTGCTATACAATACATGTGTGCAGAATCCATTAAATTGTGAAACATTCTTTATATCATGGGGAGAGAGATAGAAAGTGAACTTGCTTTACAGCACTGGACAGAGTCCATATATAAAAGAAAAGTAAGGTTGCTTCATAACATAGGATAGAGTCCCGGGTGATATAACGATGCAGCTGTCAGTATTCGAAATAAAGGATGAAGGTGTCAGATTCCTTTTGAAGTTGATGGCGGCGTGATATTGGCCTTTGCCAACGCCCTGGCCAACCCTGAAATCTTATTTACATGTCTATCTTGCTCCCCTCTCGTTGAAATACGATCACGAGATTCCAACTGCTCATTACTCTGCTTTATAGATTTTGATGTCGCCATAAGATTTCTGTCGGCACGATTACTTTTCTCCATTTGGTGGACGACGCTGGCATCCCACCCTGTAACCTTTGGCGCACTGCCTGAGAATGGAGATTGAAGAAAAACGCTCTGTGCGGCCCTAGAACCAACTGGGTTTGTAGTCCTCTTGTAAGAACCCACCCATTTGGCTTGCATGTATCGATATTTCCTCCACGGTGGAAAGGACATTCCTCTATCCTTCAACGATTTCCTTGCTGCGCCGGACATGATCTTGATGATACCACATAACTTCTCTGCCCTCCCCACGAACACAGTGGGCAGCTGCTGCAGCAGGCTATTATATTCGTCCGTAGGTCGGGCTATTTCGAATTGTGCCCTGAAATCGATGTCCACGAAGAAACGTTCGTTTTTTAATCTCGATCCTTCGATAACCACATCGATGAACTCGTAATCCCCTGTACACATAAACCAGATCTCATCCGTTTTAGAAACAAAACAATATAACAATGGCAACAAACAAGATCTATATGCGCTGTAGTATGGTTAAAGTAACAATATGAAACCCAGAAAGAGGATCGACTTCCTTTCAACTCGATCTGGGTTTTAGGAATAACAATATGAACTGTTGGTATTTGTCTTTGTAGAAGATTGACTGACCTGCAGGTTGTCCTGTTGTTTGTTCCCACCGTGTCTTGCAGACTGCTGCATTGTATCCCGAGGATCGCAGACTGATCATTACAAATCGGCGATAACTACTCTTCTGCTCTTCATCATCAGGAGCATTTAAGCCTGCTTTCTCCTTCGCTATTGCTACAGCTTTCCCTGCATCTAGTAACAGACGCAACTCAAATGCAGTACTGCTGCTGGAGGAAACACCCTGTATATTCACAGCCATCTCATTAGGGATTTCAATTTAATTTATATTTTAAGATCCACTGACGGTCCACATAGCCCAAAATTTCTAGATTAACTCAATATGCAATCCCAGTGCCCAGTTCACTTTGTACAACCAGCTATGTGGCCCTGAAAAGTCCCTCAAAAGGTGTGCATTATAAGCGCTAACTAAAAGGCTCTGACTAGTCTGGATCCGGCTTGAAATTGTAATTTGGGTCCGGCTTGAAATCGTAATTTGGATCGTTAAAATTCTAATTTTAGTGTTTTGGGTCGTTTTAAAATTGGGTATTTAAGCTAAGATAGGCAAAATTGTATAAATAACAATGTCTAGGAACAATTTTGACGAGTTTTTATTAAAAATTTGTAAGAAAAGAGAAGTTTTAGTTGTATCCTACTGGTTGAAAAGGTTTATTAATTAGCTTAGTTTGAAGCTAATTATTTATTTATTGAGAGTGATATGCATGTACCTGTTTTATGTAAAATTTAAAACATCTCATTAATTATAATATCAGTATAAATTCATCTTAATCTAAGATTTAATTTCTTAAGGTGTAATTCTTTTTAATAAACTGATTCCTTTCTTTCTTAATAAATTGAGTTTAAATTTTATATTATTTTCTAAATTCACATGGATTTTTTAAATTATCACTCCTAATAGTAATAAATTCGAGTTTAAATCTTATATTATTTTGTAAACTGACATAGATTTATTAAATTATCACTCCTATTAGTAGAATTATTTAATAAATTATAAATTTTGAAATGTTCTCAAGTTAAAGTCAAGATGGAATGGACTACTAACCAACGAAATAACCATTACATTGCAATAACATAGTTAGAATGCAGCTATTAACCATTACATTGCAATTGTATACTTATCATTAGAATGCACCTATCACCTCTTAATATTTCATATTTCAAATCCCTATTAAATATTTCATATTTCAAATTCTTGAGAATCCTCGTATAACCAGATATTCAATATTTAAAATCCTTCTACATATTTCAAATTCTTGAGAATTATCAAATAACTAGAAATAATTCAAATCCTTGCGAATCCTCGAAGAACTATAAAATCTATAACGAATTTCACAGTAAAGAGGGACTATGAGAACAAAACAAGACCAGAAAATGTGAAGACACAAATAAGGAAGAGGCGTATGACTGATATACCTCCAGTATCTCGCGAAGCTGTTTTCTGAATATCGCCATGAGATCTCGAGTGTTTGAGCCCTCGGCTTCGACATCGCTGTCGTGATCTGTGAAATTGGAAGGAGAAAACTCTCCTGATCCATGTTGGTTAACGATCCCACGTCCATAAACTATGTCGATGGCGTGGTCGCTACCGCTGGTGCTGCAACGAGCGGCCATATTCTTTCGTGGGAGAGTTTCACATCACCTTGCCCGGGCAGCTTGCTTAAGAGGCGATCTCCTGAGTCACTAGGGTTTGACGGGCTGTGACTGTACGTGTCGGTGATGAAAAGGAGGAGGCAACACACACGTTGGGGTGCTAGCATATTCCAGGCTTGCACTCGGAATCTGTGTTTTCGGTTCCGGCTGGTCGGTCGCAACGTTGCTGATGCCGAGGTTGTGAAGACGTGACATTTAGCTGCATCCCCTCTGCATATTCAACAGGCAAATAAATAGTCACGACTGGAAGTCGCCAAAGGACACATTCTTAACTGGCCAAAGGGCACATTCCCTTGAGAAGTAGACGATTCGGATGGCGGGGGGTCAAGGCAAGGTAAAGCTGAAATATACTTGTACGGTATAGGATCTAAATCGTCTAGAGAATGCATCTGCGACGCTTATCCACAGAAACTCTCGCAGAAGATAAGGATGGCATCATGGCATCTGCGCAAACAGTGTAAAGCAAAACCAAATCTTCACATCGAACTTTTGATCACTTCAAGATCACTCTGTATACTCGCCACATGATGATAAATAGAGCATAAATTTAAGAGAAAAAATCAAAATCCCAGAACTTTATCAAAGATTTGTGTCTAAACGATTGTAGTAGATAATAAAGCGTGTTCAAATAAGAATGTTCCAATAAATATGCTTATCCAATAAATATATCATTCCATTGAAGATTAAAATTAGTATATTTAAAATTATTTTTATTGATATAGAAAATAGAATCGCTTTTGCTACCATTATACTCTTAAGTATAACCATCGAACCCAGTCACATTCAATGTCTATTTCAGAACATATTTTAATAAGTTATGTTCATAATTTAAATAAGACCAATAAGTTACGTTCAGAGTTGTAATACGATAACTATTGGTAAAAAAGCCTCCAAAAGCACCAATGTTAAATAAAGGAAGTTTAATGGCAATTTAAGAAGAATTTTGAAGTATCTCTAAAAGTTCCTTTAGTGGTGGTCTTCAATCGCCATTAAAACTATATTTTAGTAACAGTTTGTAAACCATTGTTAAACATCTTTTTTTTGGGTGGTGATGCTTTTGGAGGTATCTTTTTAGCGATGGCTACGATCAAAATTTTCCTCAAAATTATCTATGGAGGTAGTTCAAAACCACCCCCAAATGTGCATTTGGAGATGATTTAAACTATCCCTAAATGTTCCTTCGGGAATGGTTCAAAACTACAAATGGAACCCTATTGGGGATGTAAAAAATAGTTGAGGGGACCTAGACACAATTTTGAGTACCGATTTTTTATGTCAATGTAGACTTCACAATTTGCATAGGTTAGTGGGTTTTTCTAACCACTAAGTAAATAAGTAGGAATTTTCAAACTTTATAGAATAAGAATAGAGAAAGAAAGAGAATCTAGAAATGATAAAAGGGTACAAATATGTGGCCTTGGTCCTAGACGAGGACACTACAAAAAAGGAGATAAAGCAATGACTCAAACCTCTACATGATGATTGATGTGACATTCCATACATACTAGTTAGCCATGGATGTTGTAATGTCTTGTAAGTGGTTCTAATAAGTGAACTACAAAGCAATATTCAATATAGATCTTATATTCCATATGTTGTTTCCACAATCATAACTTGTCCAAGAATTAAAGCCAATCCAACCTCAAGAGGATAAGCTAGATTAAAGAGAAATGGTTGCATTCCATCACACAAACTTTATGTAGAATATGACAAGCCCATTGCCCATGAAAGAATCATAATCAAATTCATTTCTTATTGCATAATCTTGGAGATCTCCTTTTTTTTCTAGAGCCAATTTAAATCAACACACACAAGATAAACTCTAAACATGGTGATTAAGTCGAGATTAATGCCCATGACTCACATTTCACTAAAGAATGCCAAGGCTTCATGGGGTGGACATTTGGGAATAAAATTCAATGGTTGCATTCCATGACACAGCCATTTAGTACAAGTTTACAAGCCCATTGGCCACAAAAAATTAGATTCAAATCCATTTCTTATTGCATAAATATGGGTCTTCTTAACTTGTTTTAGAGCCAATAAATCAACACACGCAAGAAAAACACCAGACATGGTAATTGAGTTGGGTTTTATACCCTGGACTTGCATTTGATAAATAAGAATTCCAAGGCTTCATGGGGGTGTCCATTTTGACAATAACTACAAATGGTTGCAATCCATGAGACAACCTTACAATACTTGATTTTATAAGCCCAACACCCATAAAGCATCAAATTCAAATCCATTTTTTATTGAAATTTTTTCAATATGCTTACCCTGTTATAGAGATAATAATTCAACAACCAGTTACCACACGTAGAACATTAAATATGGTGATTCAGTTGCTTTTCATGCCCTATAATTGCATTTCATTGAACAATGCCAAAGATCCATAGGTGATAAGAAATAGAGATCCACTATATCTTCTTCTTATAATTATTATTATTATTATAACATTGTCACCCTCTTAAGGAATGGTTTGTCCTAAAAGCATAATAAATAGGATTATTTTTATCTAAGCATTTATTTCTTTTAGAGGTTTGACTTCATCCATGCTTTGAATGTTGGTGAGGTTCTTTATATTAATTGTATCATATCATGAAGTTTTTTGACCTATCTGTTTAACGTAAAACCTTGATGCTTCTTGGTAACATATTTTTCTTGTACTCATGTTGTTGTATGTTTGCATGTGGGTGCTCCCATGAAGATGGGTAACACTTATTGGCAAGACATGTTTAAATAACCCTCGATTGAGCTATTGGAAAAAACTTGATTGAGTTATTTTCTACATTATTTTGAAATTAAACAATAATATAATGCAATTATGATAATATAATTTATTCCTATAGTTCAATATATAGCTCGATTTAGCTATTTAAAAAAGATCGATCTAGCTATTTAAAAAAGCTCAATCTAACTATTTAAAAGCTAGATATAGATTTTTAAATAGCTAGATCAAGTTTTTTTTAAATAGCTAGATCGAGCTATTGAACTATACGAATAATATATTATCATAATATGCATTATATTATTGTTTAATTTCAAATTAATGTAGAAAATAGCTCAATCGAGATTTTTAAAATAGATCGATTGAGTTCTTTTCTTAACAGTGGTTAAACCCTCGATCGTGGTATTTAAAAAGCTTTTCAAATCCTCTATTAAGGGTTTTTAAGACCTTGATCGAGCTATTAGCTCGATCGAGGGCTTTAAAACAGTCTTTTAGACCTTTTTCTACAAATTTAATTTTACTGGGCCCTTCGCTAGGCATAAAACCTATATTGGGATGAACCTTAGGTGGTGGACTTCATAGCAATGGATTCGTCAAAGAATTCTCTATCCATTGACATATAATTTACGGGTTTCATAGAAGAGAACTTTTTCTATCTTTCATACAAGAGAACTTTTTCTGGTTGATCTATTATCACTTGCGTTTTTCTATCTTTACTCTGAATTTATGGGTTTAAGTATAATACAAGTGGTATTACGACTATTTCTTGGGCCAAAAAAGGGAAGCATTTTTAATCCATAAGTTTGACTCCTACAAATAATTTAGTCATGTTTGAATTTTCACTCCAAATTGTTTTTTGCAATGTTGCGGGTCATAGGAAGGACATATGGAAGCTACATGTATACAAATTTCAGCTTTTGTATCGTTATAATTTTAGAGATATACTCTATGTAACTTAGACATTTTGAATAGCCCAAAAACTAACATTAAACATGTGTTATGGGTAAAATTGTTATATCCATTGTTCATAATATCCATATTGAGTTCAACCATTTGCATTGGAAAGAAAACAAACCATAGTGTTTATAGTACAAATTTCATATTCAGACTTGAAATATTGGACGCATGGTAGGTTGTACAAGTTTGCTATTCTAAGAAGGACAAAATCAACAAGTTTTAAGAAAAATAACCTAATTTCTTCTTGGCACATCAAAATTCAATAAAACCTATGGCATTGAAGAGTAGAAATATCACAATATTACAGGAAAAAAATTTAGACACAGAGGCTTAGAAATATCAGAGTTACAAAAGGCTCAAGATTGTCTCCAAATAAGGGTTTTACAATGAGTTGTGCTTATTTCAAAATTTGAACCTCAAACCCTACCTTGAAAAGTAAGTTATTTTCCACTGATTGTAGATATCTTTTTATGGATAGTGAGCTCCTACTTTTTTTATATATTTAGAGATGTGTTTCGGTGTTTTTAAATAATATAGAGATCTATAATTTAACAGGTAAACCTATGGTTGGGGAAGAATACACATATAAAATACAAGTTGTACTAAGTCACAATGTCGGACACCCTTGTTACATCTATTGGTACCCATTCAAGTAGTAGTACCGCATTAGACAAAACCTATTATTATACAGAATTTCACATCCACGTACCATTGGGTATATCAAAAGTCCCTTATGTATACCTGGAACTAGCTTTACATAAAATAATCAACCATCTTATTGTTATAGTACACCTAGAACAACACTCAGGGATATCAGTCTCTAGTATCTTGGTAGTTGAGTAGTACGGCTAAGGATATGGTCAAGCCTCCTTAGTTATTGCCTTGAGATATTGGGTGAAGTAAGTTATTGTTGGCTCCCACACATATATCAAAAAGCTATAGCACCTAATACTCCCTTGTCTTTAGGACCTTGTAAACCTTACTCTCACCTAACCATCCATTGGTGGAGAATCCTCCTCCCTATAAACAACCTTGCAAGATCCTGGGCATCATGAACACCTACTTTAATGCCACAAAGATTAACACCCTGGAAGAAAAGTATAAGATTCTTTAGGAAAAAATAGAAGAAAATGATGACTGATATATGGGAAAAATTCAACAACTTCGAGAGGAAGTAGGAAACCTAGATCAAAATTAGGTTAGAAGCTAGATTAGTGTTTGGTAGGTATACATGAATCGCTGGCTCGAATGTCAACTTATTGCGTATCAAAATAAGTTCCTTGGAATACAAAACACAATGAGCCACACCAGGAATTAACATCCCACTTAGTATGAATTGTCCACCAACAACCCCCTTTGGGTCCTCATAACAATAACCCACCCACCATGGATAATAACACCTGGAACAATTTTCCTAAAGTGGAATTGAACATGTTTGATGGTTCTATCCCATCAGGATGGATCACCCATATGGAACATTACTTCACCCTTGATGGCATTACTAATGACACGATGAAACTTGGAGTGGTGGTCTTGTATGTAGATCTAGAATAATGGAATTAATGGTGGGACTGGCATAAAAAATCCTTTGGGAACTAGATCACATGAAATCTATTTGTTAAATCTCTCCATGCTTGTTACAAGCGATACACTCACTCTTTGGGGAAACTTACCATGTTACACCAAGCAGGTTCAATCACAAACTTTATCTCATCTTTTCAATAATTAGCCATCTATACAAAGAACTTAAATATTATTTCTATAATCAATTTTTCATTAATGGCCTTAAGGAAGTGATTAAAGAACAAGTCATAATGCAACATCCTACTACTAGGTTGGAGGAATCTCATAGGGCTCTATAAGTATAGATGGTGATCAATGCACAAACCAACAATCCCTCTTCCCTTCCCCGCTCACTCCCTACATAGGTCAATTCCTTAAGCACAATTCCTTCTCCTCCCTTAAAAGTACAAAGGTTGTCTCCAGCACCAGAAATGGTAGAGAAACAAAGATGGGAATTCCACTATAATTATGATGAAAAGTATGCTCTAGTTCATAAATGTAAAGAACATAAGTTATTTCAAATTGATATGACCACTTATTTCCATTTTGAAGGAATGATTATGGAGGATACGCCTAACTTTGACGCTACTAACAAAAATCCTCCCATGCAAGAAGAAGTGGAACCCAAATTCCATCAAGAAGAACCACTCATCTTTCTTCATGCTTTATCCAATATTTCAGCCTCACAAACCTTGAAACTTTGGGTAACATCAAGCACTAAAAAGGGGTAGTCTTGGTTGATAGTGGAAGCACCCAGGACTTTATTCATTGGTGACTGGTTGAAGGACTTCACTATTATATCGACCCAACTCCCAAATTTTAAATTATGATATCCAATGGCAGGATGATGAAATGTCATGGGTGCTATGAAAATGTGAGACTCCAATTGGGTGACTGTCATTTAAAAACTCATGTATTTTCCATAAATATTAATGCTTGTGATATAGTTTTAGGGGAAGGATGGCTATGCACAATAGGGGTAGTTAAGATGGACTTCAAGGAATTATAGTTGATTTTTACTCATTAGTCTCATACTCAAACCCTCAAAGGGATCCAAGCAGGCTCACCTGAAATCATAAGTTCTCATTGGATGGAAAAAGTATTGAAGAAATGCCACTTTGGCCTTATTTTTCACTTCCATGCCATCGAGGCATTGATAGCACTGCACCAGAAATCCATCCTGACTTGCATAGGGTTTTGGACAAATATTAGCAGGTATTTGAGACACTAAAGGATTTACCCCCATCCATAAGCCAACATGATCGTGGTATTCCCTTCATTTTGGGAAATCAACCACCAAATGTACGACCATATCAACACCTATTTGCACAATAGAATGAAATTGAAAGGACCATTCGGGGGTTACTAGAGGCAAGAGTAATTCATCCCAACACTAACCTGCATTCATTCCCACTGGTCATGGTTTTAAAGAAAGAAGGAAATTGGTGAACACATTTAGACTTTTGCGCCCTCAATAAGTTGATCATCAAAGATAAATTTCCTATCCTAGTAATTGATTATATTTTAGATGAACACCATGGTAGCAAAATTTTCACCAAACTCAACCTTTCTTCAAGACACCACCTTTGATCAAGAATATGGTCTCTTTTATTTTGATCATCCTTTGAGTATGGAGCTTTGAGGGCTTATCCCAAAGGATGAGTTGTATAAAGGATTTTTGGAGAGATTGGAGTTGGTGTTTTGGCTAACCACTTCAACAATATCACTTTCATCAATTGTATTCTATACTTCATCAATGACATCCATTATCCACGATATTAAATGCTTGTTGGTTATCCAAGTATTTAGAGGATAGATGAATTCGTCGATTGCATATTGTTTGGTCATATCACATTTCTTCTAAGTTGAGAATTTGTACATGGTCAAGTTGATTTATTAAGGGGTCCTATCCAAGGCCAAGCTAGCTAAGAGTGGTATTTTTTATGCCCGCTTCCCCATTTTTCAACATTCCAAGATAGTGAAGGAAATAATTTGGGAGTCTCAATATGCAAAGCAATGTTGGAGGGTTCTCAAGGATTAGTTCTTAGGGATACTTCAGGGAATGGAGAAAGATCTTTCAACTTTAAGAATGATCATGTTGAATGTGATGGTTGTGCATGAAACTTCAACAAGATGATATGTATGGAAACTTCCTGAAAAAGGCATTGAAAGTGCACAAGTAGAAGGAATTGAAGTTCAACAAGATGATATTGAGATTCAAATTAGCATTGGAGATACAAACAAATGAGTACAGTAAGAAAGAATGGAACTATTCCACAAAGTACTGGGGCACTAGTAAGATCAATATAGAAAATCAAAACACCAATTAAGTATGAATATTATGCTTTGATGTCTCAAGTTATGAGTGTTGATGAACCTATAAATTTTGAAAAAACTAAGCATTGTAAGGAATGGGTGAATTCTATACAAAAGGAATATGACTCCAGTAGTGAAAAACGACACTTTTGAACTAATTGAATTGATTAAAAATAAAGTTCGTGTAAGCTCAAAATAGTTCTTTACCTCTAAGTTCAATTATGGTGGTACTATAGACAAATCTAAAGCTAGATTGGTTACAAAAAGGATATTCACAAAAGAAAGAAATAGAAGAAATAGATTGTGATGAAACTGTTATCACATCCATACTAGCCGGGCTACCATGATTGTAGAGAAGTTTCTTGTATATTTTTGAGCCAGGCCTTTACACATTTTTGATGAGATCATCCTATGATGAGCCATACCTTTTGATGATCACTCACATATCAGAGTAGCCCTAGATCAGATATGATGAACCTTATGCCAAGACTAAGCCTCATGACCTCAGATTTGATGACTGAGGTGACCAATTTTGTTCCATACAGAGCAACATAGTGCCCATATTTTTTATAGTAGCATTGTTTCCAGTGACTATTTGATGATCTAGATGGCAGATATAGGTATATGGCCCAGCATGTATATGGATGTGCATTGGTTATGATTGTTTTTCTCTTTTGCTCATCTTAGAAGCTTGACTTGGTATCTAGTGGTCATGATCTGGCGGTATATATATATATATATATATATATATATATATATATATATATATATATTTGTTACATGGACATGGTTGTTTAATGATTATCTAAATTGTATAATTACTCAAAATAAGAAGTTTTTTTTTATACTCATTGGTTTAATCCTCTTTAGTAGTATGGCCATGATCATTCCCACCATTTATGGCTTGCTAGCTTTGGCACCACTTTTCACTTTCCCCATCCATTCGTTCTCTTCCATCCTTGGTTTTACCTTGACTTACACCTCAACCTGTGATATGGAGGACCACCCCACTTTTGCCTCTATGTTGGATATCATCCCTGTTGTTTTGTGTCTCGGCCCTAAGTTGGAAACAGAACTTACCGATGCCTTGATCCTTTTGGTCCAGGAGAACCCATTGATGTTGGTTCCTGAGCTTAGGTGAGTTGGATTTGATGCCTTGACCTTTCTAGTTGGTTTCCCCGATGTTTGGTCCTGATTGTGGATAATCCCCCTAGTTTCCTGAGTTGTGCTGGCTAAAATCTGAAGCAAGTTGTACTACCATCATTACATGCATGAATGAACTATTGCTATATCTCTTGCACAAATCCCATGGAAATATTTTAAAACTGTGTTTCCCAACACAATGAAAGAGGGATATGAAATGAATTGAAATGAAATGGAAAGTACCCCGGATAAAAGCTGCAATTAGTTGTGCTTATAAGCACACGAGAAATCCAAAGGGTCATGAGGCCTAAAAAGCAGTGGTTAAATATATGCTAAATCTAAAGACTGTATGCCATGATATTATGTAATGATTAAATTCCTCACGGAGCCTACGGGTTGGGATATGAGATGGAGTAAGGGACAACTAATTCTAAGGGTCTCTTAGAACCTCAAGTTACGGTTAGTTGTGCAACTAGTTACTGCGGTTCTAGAGAAGATCACAGAGTTGTTTCAGCTTGGATGTGAGCTATAGACATTTGCCAAGGTTGAATAAGCACCTCTATAAACAACTCATTGAATTTGTGAGACACTGTCATTCCCTGTATGTTATTATCCAACATATGCTTAAGTGTGTATTCCTTTTCCCTTATCCAAAGTATCACAATGTTAAGTCAGTAAAATCATCCCGTTATCCTAGCCTTGCATTTTTCACCTTCACCCACTTCTAGAAAAATGATCACGACCATGAAATGAGTATATTCCGGAGGTTATGTTTTAAGTAATTGATTGTTTTAATTTTGGTATTATATTTTGATTATTGTTTAACCACCAGTGAAATGACACTTTATCCTTTAAGTCTTACTGTTAGAATGATTAAAATAGCATAGCTTATCCATTTTCACTTGCAACATCAAGCATTTTAAGCCTGGGTCATATTTTGATCAGTCTTGACCTGGTCAAACCCACTTTGACCAAGTCAACCATAGGATCTATGATGAGTTGGACCAATGATGTTCGAGGTTGATGAATTATAGTCCTTTGATTCCCATTTGGTGGTTCCATGGAGCAGACACATGTTTCATATGATGGTGTGATGATTTTTTATTGGTTATTATTAGTTACATACCATTATTTTTATATTTTCCGGGCATGATCGAGACTACATATGATTATACAGGAAGCCACATGGTGTATGGGTACTCATATCAAGTACATTTATACCTTATGAGTCCATTGGTACACTAATTTTTCAGTTACAGGAACGTCCGGATGATATTTCACTTAGATTGTCACTTTTCTGTAGATTTGCCATTTTAAAATGTCCTGACAGCATAGTTAGATTGATATTTGGTTCTCCTAGGGTGTTGCAGAGGGAGTATGGGGTCCCTATATTTGTTATTACCATATTACCATACCCCCAGACACTTCGGCACTGTCAGATTTGTGCCCGGGGCACTAGGCAAAGAGCTATAAGAATTTTATTGATTTAAAGGTGGTTTTCTGAGTATTAAAAATGGAATAAAATGGTCACTGAGGAAATCGATTTGGGTAATTGAGGCAAGGAATTGGAATGAGGTTTGTTCAGAGGTCATTTTTTATGTATCCCACACCTTCTGGCACATCTTACAACATTTGGTGTGGTCCACACACTCTCCAGGTTGTTATTTTGATGTATTATTCTGCTATTGAGGGGGCCACGATTTGGTCACTTAGTCAATTTGAGATTTTATTGAGTCATATTTTTTATAATTGTGGCATGGGGTGATGCTAGTGAAGGACATTAATACCTCCTATCCCCACCATGTGCTTGATTCACTCATCCTAGTCATTTGTCATGTGGTGCGACCCCCTAGGGTCACTTAGTGAGTGTGCACCCCTCTCTTTAGTGAGTTTCAATCTATGTATTGTTGCTCCGGCTCATTTTATCCATCGATTGTATTATTTTTATCTTTTGATCTCCACCACTCATTCATAAAGTGGTTAGGGTTTTGGTCTCTCTCATTCCTTTTTAAGGAAGGGACCCCCTCATTGTAAAGGGACCTTTGGGGTCTTGGATTTCCAGCATAATAAAGAATACTTTCACAAATATATGCTTTGATGAATGTTCTTGCAAGTGATTGTAAAATATTTTCTCTGCGATATCATTGTGGATCTAGCTTTCTCCAAAAAAAAATTATGCAGGGGGTTGTGTGGTAGAGAAGGAGGATGATTTGAAGGGGACGTTGTTGTGGGGAAACCCCGTATCTCTCTCTCAAATCGATTTGTGACTCAGGGAGTATCTCTATTGTATCTTGTGGTCATTTTGATGCTTCTTGTTTCATCTTTGCTACCCTATAGTTTTTTTCATGGTTGATCGATTCTTACTGCAAATCATTTTTGGCAGGGAAGGGTGCACTAGTCATCTTGGAGGGATAGTGATTTCACTTGGGGAAGCTGGATCTCACTCTTGATTGCTTCATTTTGGGAATATCATCAACTAGAAAGGCAGCCGCAAGCATATCCAGGTGTGTTTCAAAGTATTTTTTATTATTTTGGGATCCATTCCAATCATCACCATTAAACTTCATTGGTCAAACCCTAATATAAAATTTATAAAAATTCTCTGGCTCAAACAACTTCAAATCGTGGCGAATGATTTCTGGGTTTTTACTTTTATGCCAAGCTTGAAGTGGGTTTCCTAGGGCGTCATGCTCTGTTGACTCCTTTTGGCCCAAATCCCTAGGCATTGATCTCTCTTTATTGCGCCCTCTCTAATTTTGTCCCTTTTTCAATCGTTTGATTTCCTGGCTTTTGCTTGTGAGCTTTGATATTGTCAGATATACAGTGAAACAGTGTTAGGAAGCTATAATCTATCCATATCTACTCCTTGGGAACATTTTTCGTACTTTAAGTACATGTTTCCCAAGGCAATTGATTTTGATCATTTACCTTAACACTTATATCCTGGATTCGTCCTTAATTCTGAGCTATTGTAATTGAACTATTCATACTTTCATATCTAAGCCTCTACAATAGCTCCATTCCTTAAATCTAGGGTTCTCACTCTTCACTTTGCTTTTACTGTTTGACTTGCTTGATTTGGTGTTTGGGTTATATCTCTCTTTCTAAGAGTAGATCAGGGTCTCCCCCTTTGTTATATGTGGTTAAGATAACCAAAAGTGAAGAGTGCCTTGATTTATGTGACAACCATTTATCCTTGGGAATCGTGGCCTTCTTAGGTGTCACTGATTAGTTGTCTTCTTCTGACATCCTGGATAGTATCTCTAAGTAGGCAACTACACTCTGTGCGATAACAGACACATTTGTAACTATAGTTAAAATGAACACCATTAGACTTATGCTATTGCACTAGCCACTAAGCACAAATGGGAATTACATTATATGGATGTTAAGCAAACATTTTCGAATGGTGAATTAAAAGAAAAAGTGTATCTTGTTCAACCATAAGGTTTTGTAAAGTACGAAAGGTAAAATCTTGTATGTAGGTTAAAGAAAGAATTATACAGTCTCAAACAAGGTTTAAAATCATGGTATGTGAAAAATAACTACTTTTCTTTTCTATCCGGGATTCATCAAAAGTAATATAGTGATCCAAATCTTTACATAAATAAAGATTAAAATGGGAATGTTGCTTCGATTTCATTATATGTTTATGGTTTAATCACAACAAGGAATAACAAGGAACTTTATAGGTGTGATTGATGAAATACACTAAAACAAATTATTCATAAGAATATGAAATAAAAGATCTTAGATAGATGCATTAGTGTTTAGACATGGATTTATGGTGAAACAATATGATAAGACTTTGATCACTCAAAGTAAGCATACAAAGAAACTTATCAAAAGATTCAATATGAATCAGTGAAAACCAATCTCTACTCCATTAGAATAGAATGCTAAGCTTCATATTTATGATAATACAAGATAAGTAAATAGTACTTTGTATAGACAACAAATCCACATTATATACTACTTAACCACAAGAAGACCTGATATTAAATACTCAATTGGCATACTTAGCCAATTCATGGCTAAGTCACATGAGAGCAATTGGAGAGAATCCAATACAATTATTCAATACCTAAATTGAACTATTGATTTTTGTATTGAATGCACTAATCACTTGAATCTTGAGATGATGTGCTCTTTAGGTTTTGATTGGACAAGTGATCCAAAAGATAGAAAATCAACAATCAGATATGCATTCAGTATAAGCTCAGGAATTATGTCTTGGAGTAACAAGAAGCAATGAATTTTTTCTTTGTCCTTTACTGAAGTCAAGTGCAAACCATTTTGTAGTGCTACCTTGTGAAACAATTTGGATAAGGCTCATTCTTTAATACATTTGAGAAAGGAAATGAATACCTACATCTATCAAATGTGACAATCAAAGTTCAATAAAATTCACAAACAATCCAATTTATTATACCATATCAAAAAACATTCAAACTAATGATTACAAAAGTATTCACTCAAAAGAAGTTGTTTTGATGTATTATAACTCAAATGAGAATATGATTGATATATTCTTTAAGTCTCTAAGAATGAAAAAGTTTGTAATATGTAGTTAGGTATCATAGATAATTTATTTCTCGATTAAGGGGGACTCTTAAGGGAGAGTGTCATAAATAAATGAAGTGTTCATGTTGGTGGATGGTTAAGAATGGTGGTGGTAAAGACTTAGTTTGTCATAACATTATTAATGGTATTTCTTTTTGTTTCTTAGATAAGAAGTTACTTCAAATGTCATGAGATTTTTTTAATTTGTTTAGCTATTTTTATAAAGGATCATGTGAAAGAGTAAAATTTATTATAATTAGATACTAGTATAGATCTATCTTAACTCTGATCTATTATATATTAAATTAACTATAATTAACTCTAAAAATAATTTACATCTCAAAAATATATAAAAATTAAAATGAATCTATGTTGATATTTATGTATGCAATTTTCTCTTAGAAATAAGACATATTTACTGATGGGAAGTCCTATGTTTATTTGAAAATTGAATCTTAATTGTTAGGGCGCTATCCACGAGGAAAAAAATAAGGATATTGTTTAAGAGAGGCCCAAGTACTGGTAGGAATATTGCATATGGCTAATATGGTCATTTTGATCCAAATATTAGAGGAGTTGGACCAACTGTACAATGAGATTCAGGAGAAGGTTGAAGTGAAGGGAAGACAAACACATGGCATAGTTAAAATACCTCAGAAGGAATGAACTTGTGGGAAGAGAAGAAACCCGGGTAGAACCAATGTTGAAGGTGCCTGGATTTTTTACAGTTGTATTTATTTATGTTTGTGCAGGTTATCAGAAAGTTGAGTGTGTTCAGAAGGGGAGCGTAAAGATTGAACACGATGATGGAAAATAAAGCATTGTAGCTAAAGAGAGTACCAGCTTCTTCCGTTGGCGGGAGAACAAGCCAAGCAAAGTGAACGGGCTCTACTAAAAATTCAAGAACACCCATTGGAGTTGGAAACTGAGAAAGTAATTTATTAACTCAAAAGTACAGAAGACTTGAGGGAAGAGGCATGTAGAAAAAAGCGTTCTTGAAGAATTAATTACCCTAGAAGTTGTGGATTGAGAAATTTTACTAGGCTTGATGCCTATAAAGAAAGACCAGAAGTCGAGATCACTACCATTTATGAAGGACTGAACCATACTTCATCATTGCCTTAAAAGCATGTTTGCAGGATTAAATGATGTGGAAGTGGAAGGTGGAGATAAAGACTGCATTTCAAGATTAAAGATAAAGGTGACTGACAAGAAATGATGAGAATTTGATAGCAGAAAACCAACGCTACTTCCTAGTTTAGCTTATGCACTTTCTGAAGAAAAATCAACGTCTCCAGAAATTGAACTCTAATACAGTGTGATCTTTTCTCTCTCTCCTTCATGAGTTATTGAGCTCTCCTTTGCAAATGCCGGCTCACTGAGATATAAAGGACCAATAATGAGTACACAATAAAGGATTGCTTCTCTCCTTTTCTTTTTCTTGTCACAACATGGTGGCCTTCTGAACGTTCTTCTTTTCCTAAAGTCACTAGTTAAGTGAGTAAATGATGTATTGAAGAACCTGGTCTTTGTTGATCTCTTGCTTTTTTTATTACCTTTGTTTTTGTTCACATGAAGGTATAGTAACATAATTTGAGTACGAATACGTATACAAATAAAAAATTTCAATATTGATAAAATATGGAAGTAGACTTCTTATATATAATACTTTTAATCAAATATATAAACCAAATTAACATAAATATACATTAAAAACAATTCTTTTAATTCATTTTTATAAGAAAGTAATAAATTGAATGTTATTTACATTTTATAGTTATTAAATAATTAAAATTTGGTTTTTTAAAATTAGTTTTTAAAATTTACTTTTTCATTAGTAGAAATTTATATTCCTATCATATCTATACCGAATATTTGACGAATTCGAATTATTTATAATTTCCGTAAAGAAAATACCAATATGATCAAATTATACTAAAGATCAATGAAATCTCAATAATAACATTTATAATTTCATAATTATTATATATATGACACTACATATATTTATAGATATCCATGACAACCTCTATTGACCGTTAAATGGGACACGTGACAAGTAGCCTTCTACAAGCTTTTTCTCACTTCTTATCTTTCGTACGGTAAAAGAAAAATATCATTGTTTTGCATTGACTAGTGGATCTGCACACCTTCCCCATATCCCACTTCACATATCCCTTTGCATTGTACCTTAGTCTTCTTCTTAGTTGCAAACTGTGAATGTAAATTTTACTCAACTTACTTAACCTGTTGTGCGATCCAACTGATGCTCAAAGCTTCACACCTTTTTTCCATAGCATTTTTTAAGGTTCTTTCTTGCAAGTGCATAGGAAAAAACTTTACTTTGACTGCATTCTTGTGCATGGACAAAGCTCTTTGTTTCTCTCCTTAGCCATTTTCTAAGGCACTGCAAAATTTTAGAAGACATCATACAATGAGCTATTACTAGGTTTTGGTGAAGGTTTCAAAGCCAAGACTTTTATAACCATGGCATTAAACTTGCAATTTCAAAGTTAAGTTAAATTGAAAAAATTCATTGTTTAAATATGATCCATATCACAGTGGTGTCATTATTGTGATATTGTTAAAGAGAGGTGCATTATTGTTTATAGCTGAAATATTGGTTGATAGAGTGAATATTATTAATATGGTTAGTTTGATGCATAGTTTGAATCACTTGGAACAATAATACAATGAAATGAAATTGAGTTTCAAAACAAAGAGAAGACTAAACCAGCATAGCTAAAAAAAACCTTACATGTATAATTTTGAAGAAAGAATAAAAACAAAGGTAACATCAATGTCGAAAGTGCTTGAATTACTTAAGTTGTATTTGATGATGTGTGTGCAATTAATCAGAAAGTTGAATTTGTTCTAAAAGATGGTAATTGAAAAGAAAGAAAGTATTGCATATGAAGAGTAGCAAAGTTTTTCATTGATGTTAGGGAAAAATAAAAACCATGATAAACTTAGAGTGAAGTTTTTGATCAACTAAGAGTGAAGTTTTTCATTGATGTTAGGGAAAAATAAAAACCTTGATGATGTGTGTGCAATTAATCAGAAAGTTGAATTTGTTCTAAAAGATGGTAATTGAAAAGAAAGAAAGTATTGCATATGAAGAGTAGCAAAGTTTTTCATTGATGTCAGGGAAAAATAAAAACCATGATAAACTTAGAGTGAAGTTTTTGATCAACTGAGAGTGAAGTTTTTGAGAGTGAAGTTTTTCATTGATGTTAGGGAAAAATAAAAACCAAACCATTGAGAGTGATTTTTTATAAATTTATTATTAATTACTTTTTTTTCTTATGAAATATTAAAAAATAAAACTAATTCATTTTTTTTTTATCTTTTAAACCATGTTAATATACAATCTCCGAACTCCAAACTTTTTATTTTCATTAAAAAATAAAACTCATTATCAAACTATATATTAAATTCAACTTTTAACATTATTTTTTGTAACTTCTAAATAATTTTAAAACATGGTTATAAAAAAATGAAAAAAAAATGATAGACTCTTGTATAGGTAATGCATAGCATCCCAGACTTCAAGATGTCTCAAGAATGTTGGAAGATGGGATTGCGGATCTTATTAAACTGCAACAGAAAGGATTGTAGCAGAAAGCCACTATCAGCAGCTGTGGGTGGGATACCGATAAATCTTGGTAGGCTCGATGCCTATGCAAGAGAGACAAAAAGGTGAAGGTCAGATACTACCATTAATGGAGGATTCGTCGAGAAATGATGATTTCCATTAAAGACTTTGCAGACTTGAATGAAAGTGTGGCAGTAGTAGTTAGTGATAAGACTAGTGAGTTCAAGATCAAGGAGTAAATGACAACATTATATCGAAGATGAATGCGTCCAATAAAAGCATCATGATGACAACAGGCTACCAAGACATGGATATTCAATTGTTCGTTGGCCAAACCAAAGATTTTACTGTGAGAAGATTGGCCACATTGCAGCATAAATATATGTAGCTGACTTTAGGTGGTTCAGAAGTGCCAATTAAGGAAGGCAGTGATGAAGTTGCAGAGAAAAAGAAAAATGGTGCAGATGTAACAGAAGATGATGGAGAGGCATTAGGGCAAGATGGATATAAAGAAATAAATTAAGATGACCGTGAAGGAGATATGTAACGAGCCACATAGATTAGATGTGGAAGTTTAGGGATTGGATCGTCAATTTCTCTTCATTTACATAATAAATATAAATATATCCATCTTATAACAAAACAAGTATTTATGCACATAAAAATTCTCTGTTGTTATTCTCTCTATATAAAGACCTGCTATTCTCTCTATAGAAAGACCTGCTTCCTATTGTGGGAAATTAGAATCACCAGCTGGGCCAGGCTTTTATGTATTGAAGAACGCAGGTATCAGGTTCCATCGAAGGGGTAACGGACATCTGTAAAGGCCGTGGCCAAAATTGAAAGACCAGCCTCATGTACTTAAAGTACAACATGAAGAAACTAAAAGGTATTACTATTTCTAAACGGCTGACTGACCTGCAGGATTTCCAATGGTTCGCTACCACCGATAGTTGCAGACGGCTGCATTGTATCCTGCGAATCGCAGACTGTTCATTACAAATCGGCGAGAACGACTCTTCTGCTCCGCATTCTCGTGCGCATTAAAGCCGGATTTTTCTTTGTCGATCGCTATAGTTTCTTCTACATTTCGCAGCAGACACAACTCAAATGCAGTGGCTGTGCTCATGGAGCAAACACCCTGGTAGACTCGATCAATCGATCTAGGTGAGCAGATTTTATGTTAATTAATTTCATAATATGTTAACAGTCTGGTACTGGTGTACAAAAAAGGCGAATTTACTTGAAAAAAGAGCGAATATACAATCCGAAGAAGATAAAGAAAGACAGAGACGAAAAAAGATCATGAGAACCCAGAAACAATGTTCATGTTAATTAGCTGCTCTCTCAGCATGCATTCAAGGCACGGCGATGAGGTTCTTGAATCTGATATTGTTTAATCAATCACAACGTCTTTTGCAGAGTGGCATGTCCAAAGTCTGAAAGTGATTAGACTGGGGCTATTATTGTAGGATGTTGGATGATCTAGGTTTTAGTTGGAAACTAACTGGATATTTCGTAATCCTCAAAGAACTATATAAATCTTTGTGCACACTGTTATAGTCTCTGAATTTCACAGCAAAGAGGGATTCTGAAACCCAAAACAGACCAGATAATGTGAAGACAGAAATGAGAAAGAGGAGTATGACTGATGTACCTCCAGTATCTCGCAGAGCTGAAACGGAATGAAAATGTCTCGACTACCTGAGCCCTCGACATCGACTTGACAGTCTTTTGTGAAATTAGAAGGCGAACAGTCTCCGCGGTGTGATCCATCTTGATCTACAATTCCATAACTATAAATCATGTCGCTACCGCTGGTGCTGCAATGGGTAGCCATATCTGTGATGGGCAAGTTTCCGCATAACTTCGCCTGGACAGCTTCATTGAGAGGATCCGTGACACAATTGGGTTGGATGTGCTGTGAGTGGAGGTGAAGAAAAAGAGGAGGGGCAACATAGAGGTTGGGTTGCTGGTATTTGTCCGGCTTGATGCTTGTGCTCGGAATCTGCGTTCTCCCGTGTGATTGTTCTGGTGCGATGGAGGAGGAAGAGGTTGTGAAGGCGAGTCAATTTGGTGAATCTTGTCTGCGATGCAATGGGCCGAAGTAAATATTGAAGTAATGGAGCGTGTGTGGGTTGAGACTGGCCAAACGAAACATCCTCTTCAGAAACTTGGGTTGAAAGTTGAAACTGGCCAAACGACACATCCTCTTCAGAAACTTTGACGATTGGAGTTTCTTGGAGGGACGACAAGCTAAAACATAAATGGTATGGGGAGGCATTTATTGGGGTGAAAGCAAGCAGGAGTGTTGGGAACTTGGGACGACAAGCTAAAACATAAATGCTATGGGGAGGCATTTATTGGGGTGAAAGCAAGCAGGAGTGTTGGGAACTTGGGAAGAATTATAGCCTCTCTGGAAAATGCAACATTAAAGCGCTCAAAGTATGGACTGAGACTGGAGTACACTAAATTGAATATTGCCATATAATGAATCACGGAGCAGGAAGATTGATATCAACAATCTCACCAAACTCTGGAAAGGATTTCATGTTGGAAACTGGGATAACATATTTGTAAACTAATGAAGACGCGTCCCTGACCTTATCCTTTTCTATGACACTAGGTGTACTCGACCTTATCCTTTCAATTATATAGATAGTTTTCTAGAAATATATTAGCATGTGTTTTTTTAAAATTATATTAGGGAGGTGAGGTGAGACATTTTCAAAGTGATTTTTGACATATGTTTGAGATGTGGCATAATTACGTCGTTATAGCCAACATAGTTTATCAATAAAGATATGTTTTTTCAATATTATTTAAAAATCTATGTTGCAATGATCTCTTTCGAAGTTAGTGGACATTGAAGTTTGGATAATTTGTGGTGTTTTAAATCATTTCTTTTTGTGACTGATTGTTGCACGTTATTTGTGTGTGAGGCATAAAAAACAATCAAAATATTTTTTTATTCTAATTTCAGCGGATTTCTTATTAAATTTGATCAAAATTGTGTTTGAAAATTGTAGTTTCGATAATTATGTAATTTCACCAATAACAATTACTTGTTCTAGATTAAATGTTAGATTTTAAAATTATAATATTCTTCTTCTTTCAGATACCAACAGGTAGGGGGCAATTTGGTTGTTGTATATACTTCTCCTTTGTTATTTGTTCCTTAATAGGAATACATATTTTCTTCACCATCACTTATTTATAACTTATGCCTAATATTTTATTTAAACATTCTATGTTTCATGCAATACATATTTTCTTCACCATCACTTATTTATAACTTATGCCTAATATTTTATTTAAACATTCTATGTTTCATGCATGCTTATTAAAATTTTAATATGTTTGATATATTATTTAGTATTTAGGGAAATAAAATGACATGTAAAAAAATCACACGTATTTAATGCAATGGAGTTGAAATTTACTTTCAATAAACCTATGTTGGAAAACATATCTAACAAAAACAAATGACTGCTTTCTTAATTTCAAGGACACGAAAGATATACATTATTGTGGATCTCATGCAGTAAGAAAAATACAACACCTTCTTCTCTAAGAGGTATTCTGTCAATATGTGACTTTTTGTTATGATCTTGAAGTAATGGATATACTTGGACTCAATGAGGTGTGGAAATTTTGCAACCCCCTAAATTTTGAAGTGCTGGTTCCTCTTTGTGTATTACTCATTCTTAAAAGAAATACAACCCTTCCTATGGAAGTGTTTCCATTCTCTACTATTCATTCAATCTTCTTGGTAATAAAATGTGTACGCACTTTAATTTCCCTTCACCGCTGTAACCTTCGTTCCTGTTACCTCCCCTAACTTTCTTGGAGGAAGAAGTGAAGCTCCCTTTGAAACAGGGAAGATCAACAACTTGCACTCAATTATGAAAGATTTTGCCCCTTATTCTCCCATATCCATTCCACATGTAATACTCTCCTTATTCTTCCATATCCATTCCACATGTAATACTCTCCTTAATTCTTTAAGGAAATATCTATACTCTAGATTAATTCTTTAGAAGTACCTCTAATTTAGAAAAAAAGATTTGATCTTTTTTAACAATTTCTAAAAGCAGACGTAGCAATATTTTTGTGGATACATGGGAATAGGTGTCCTTTGTTCACACTAAAACTTTAGTGCCTAAATATATAATATGATATTTAGTGCCTAAATATATAATATGGTAAAAATACATTTTCAAAGTTTGTTATTTGTTGGGGTGGAGGGGTACATAAACAAATAAATTGTAGGATAAAATTTGTTGTACATGTGTAATGATATATTAATGTTAAAGCCCAATTTTCATGTGATTTCGATGTCATTTGATTGAGATATGGCAAAAAAAACATCAATGCCACCATCCACTAACTAGGCTTAAATGCCAAGTGTCATTATCTGTTTTACATTGTTATTTTTGTATTACATTGCACCTAGATGAAATGGATTAAGACGGTTGTACTGAGGTGATATCTGAATGTTCTTGGCGTATTACTTTGGGAATTCCAATATGATACCTTAGCCTATGCCAAAATTCAATCCCATTATGTTTTCTCCATGTAAACATCTCAAAATATCTACAAGGCTTTAAAGTGCACTACTTTAGTATGTCGAATTGTCTAAGGATGATACATTTAAGTCTACTCCAACTTTATTGTTATATTCTTTCACATTATATTGAAACATGCTTAAGAGTTGGTATATTTATATCATGTTTGGATAACTAAATAGCAATCCACCAAAAGAAAATCTTCTTAAAGGTAACTTCGTAAAATATTTCATATCTTTAGGCCTCTTCCCAAGTATAAGATGTGGCATCTTAGAAAACCTATTAACCATAACAGGCAAACCATTAATATGTGTAATGTCGTCGGTATTCCAAGCATGAAGTCCCTAGATATCTCCTCCCGTGACATCTCTAAAATTAACAACAATACGACATGCAATCATGCATCTTAACTCTATTCCTTCACCATTTGAGAAATTCTAAATTATGCCATAAATTCATTTATCTCCTCCAAACTCAGTTAGTACTTTCTCTATTGTAGAAAATTGTATCTCATATGTCATTCCCAAAATATCCTTCTAAATCATCACAATGTAATTCTCTATCAACTTTTTTTTATCAAACTTTTTGTAAAGTATTTAGGGAAGAAAATATGGGGTATTCAAGAAGGTACCTAAGAAGATAATATTTTAAGGTCATATGTATTAAATAAGGCTCATGTAGTGTGGAAAGTAAGAATTGTAATAACGCTTATTATAAGGTTTTTCCTACTAGAACATTCCTTCTCTAGCAAGTACTTATAAGGTTCCACCTACTAGAGTGTTCCTCCTTTATAGAAAGTACCTAGGATGTTAGATACAAATATAATGAAGTAGAAGTAATTTACAGAGATGTCTTGTGAAGTATATAGGATGTAATAGATGTAGAAAGCATAGATTGTGGAGTGATTCTTTCCATAAGGAATATTTAAAGGTGTTATCCTTCCTTAAGGGTTCTTTCCATATTCTTGTGTTTATTCTCTTATGGTTTATTGTGTGGGTCTATAACGTGTTATACACAAGTTAGTTTCTATCTTCTATTTTTTAATCTGTTAAGGAACCCTACATTTGGTATCAAAGCCCTACCTTGGGAAAATAATGGGGATTTTTTTCTTTTTACAATTGTTTTAATGAAGAAAAAGGGGGCAGTAGTATTAAGATCAATTTCTGACTTTGAGAATTTGGATGTTTGGAGCTCTGATAGGGGTTTTATTCGACGTTGTAGTTAGGGTTTCGTGCGGTCGTATTCAAGATAGGCTTGAGAGGGGATCTGCCGCCTCCCATAGAGCTTGTTTCCTTTCAAAATTTGGTGAAAAATAAAAGAAAATACCCGGATCAAGCTTCTCTCTCTCACTTTGTCAAGAAGCTAGACGAAATCCCAGAAATTGAACTTCCTCCAGTGATGCCTCATCGGGTTGCGCATTCATTTGCATATTGATCCTTGGTGGGTCATTTCACGGTTCTCTAGCCCTCGTTGTGCTCTATGGATATCTGGATGCAGAAGAATCAGTCTCTGCTGATCTCAGCTAGAATTGGAACTTACTCGATAGGTAAGGGTTTCTTCATTTTCGGTTTGAGAAAAAGGATGACAAAGATCTAATATTTACAAATGGGCCCTATTTCATCGACCTGTGAGGTTTATACCTGAACAAATGGTCCCCTGATTTCGACCCCTCTCAAGACATTCCCTGAACTGTTCTTGTTTGGGTAAAACTTCCTCACTTTCCAATTCATTGCTGGAATGATGAATCAATGAAGGCAGTAGGAAATACCCTAGGAAAATACATTGACAGAGTAGATCCAAAAGATCAGTTCTCTTGCGCTCGAATCTGCATTGAGGTTGACTTGGAAATTGGTCTACCAAAAGCAATCAAGCTAAAGGTAGATGATTGGACCCACTTTTAACAGCTTGACTCTGAACTGTTTCCTTTCAAATGCAGAATCTGGCATGAATATGGCCATTTTGAAAAATATTGCAATATGAACCCTCCTCCAGTGGTCGAGAACGAACCGAAGGAGCCTTGTCGCCAGGTTAGAAAGGAAGGAGCCACAAGAAGCCAAAACAACGGAAAGGAAATAGTAGAAACAAGGAAAACAGACCAGAGATCGACATATCTTCAAAAGGAGAAGACAGACAAAAACCTAGGTATGAAATTTTATCCCAAGAAGATGAAAATGATAGTGAGATCAAATTTGTCTAGCATCAAAGTTCGGAAGACCCCCCTCCCAAAGTAGCCCATCCTAACTCTTCTATAGAGGATGAGGTTTTAGATACAAATGTTGAAGAACAGGAAGAATACGAGGGTGACACAATAGACACCTTGACCATAGAATAGGTTGATCAAGAAAAAAAATCTAGGAAAGGAAGAAAATCCAACAAGGAAACTAGATAAAGTACGGAAACTAAGGATATATACCTAGGGAACCAACTCACCATTGAAAAGGAAATATGGGGAACAGGGAAACGTAGAGGACCTGGAAAAGGAAAGCCTCAGGGAAATTGATTAATAAATAATGAAAATTGTCTCCTAGAATTGCAGAGGGTTAGGTAGCCAGGAAAAAAGAGAAGCAATAAAAAATCTCATCAGAATGGAATTCTCAGATATCCTTCTTATCCAGGAGACAAAGCTCCATAAGCATTTAGCCCTTGAAACTGGTAAAAATCTATGGAAATAAAGTGAAGGCATCGCCTCTAGTTCAAGAGGAGCATCGGGAGGAATCATGACATTGTGGAATAAGGGCAGGGTAGAGCTAAACAATTGACAAGTGAACACACACTGGATCATATATGATCTTCAAGATATGGAATCAAACATCCAAGTAATTCTACTCAATATCTATGTCCCAAATTTGAACTCAAAAAAGTAAGAATGTTGGAACTCTATCCAGGATATATTAACTCAAAGCCACCCCTCTCATCCTATTATGGATGTCGACTTGAATATCACTATGCATAGCTCAGAAAAAATAGGTGGCTCCACCATTCAAGACTCACTCAAAGAATTGGTTGATGATATTATTCAGGCCTGGGATCTAAATGATGTAAAGCCAATAAAGGGGAAGTTCACCTGGACAAACAAAATAAAACGACCATGACATATAAGGGCGAGGATGGACTGAATTTTTATTCATAGCTCCTTCTTCTCTTTAGATCTATTAATATCCTTTGAAATTGGTAGTTTTACGATTTCTAACTATAAACCGATTTCTTTGATTTTGAAGAAGGATGAAAATTTTAGTCCTATTCCCTTCATATTCACCCCCCTTTGGATCTCCCAACTGGGCTTCTTAGACCTAGTTTGCGATTCTTGGAAACAACTTGTCCTATGCTCTCCTTCATTTGTTGTCGAAGAAAAATGAAAGCATCTTAAAAGAGATTTGAATATTTGGGAAAAGAACAGGATGGTTAATCCAAACCAAAATAGAATGGATAAGTAGGCGGAACTCCTCAAGGGCGTGGGATAACAGGTACTCAAATCGCCCCGCTTTTCCGGCGATTTGTTCCCTAGATCGGGTTATAAAAATCGGCAGAATCATAGTTCCACCCCATTTACTATGGAACTATGCCATGGAACCGTGCCCTTAAGGGTTTTGGTCGATTTTAAGACGACCCAGATCGTCGAAATTGCAAAAAATTAACGAGAAGGGGTGGAACTGTGCCTCGCCGGAAAATTTTTTGTCGCTGAGAAGGGCGATTTGAGTACTAGTTATCACACACCATATTTCCATCCTCAAGCATCAATAATATATGGAAGAATCCATAATTTACAAAGAATATCTAACAAAAGAAACTCAAATCTAGGCAGAACTAACAAAAGCCCATAAGGAATAAGAGGAGTACTAGAGATTGAAATCCAGAAGTTTGTGGTGAAATGGGGGAGAAAAAAACAGCTCCTATTTACACAAACAAGCAAATCCTCGAAAGTGAAAAAACAACATTGTTGAAATCACAAACTCAGAAGGAATTAAACTGATAGAATTTAAGTAAATTCAGCAAGAAGCCTTCCAACATTTTCAAAATATGTACTCTAAGGAGGACAATGAGCCATCTAATCAAATGGATTTTTGGACTTAGTTCCAAAGTTGTTTTCTATCGAAGAAAATACCCTCCTAATAAGGAAGATATCGGAGGAGGATATGATAAGGGCCATCTGGGAACCAGATTCGGAAAAGGCCCCAAGGCCAGACAGGTTCTCTTGGTAGTTTTACTTATCATGTTGGAAGATTATTAAATCTGATCTCTGTTGACTGATCCTTCATTTGCAAATGGAAGTGGATATTGGAGGGGGCACAAATTATACTTTTATGGCCATCATCACAAAGGAAAAAACTCGGCCTCTTTAAGTAGACTAAGACCCATCTTCATGTGCAACAATTCCTACAATATTATCTCCAAAGTGCTGGCTAACAGGCTAAAAATTTTAATTCCGAAGATCATCTCATAAAACCAAGGAGGCTTTATTACAAAAAGGTAGCTGATGGACAATGTCATTCTGGTTTAGGAATTCATCCACTCAAGCAGATCTCGAAAGGAAAGAGGTATGATTGTTAAGATTGATACGGAAAATGTGTTTGATTGTGTTGACCATGGTTTCATTTTAGCTGTCATGTGAATATTTGGTTTTGATCAACAATTTGTATCCTAGATTGAGGCCCGCATCAGTGGTCCATGGATCTCCCTTTATTCAATGGTAGGCCAAAAACAAATTTCAGGCTCAGCAGGAGACTGAGGCAAGGCTTCCCTATCTCCCCTCTCTTGTATATAATCATGGCATACACCCTTAGAAAAAAGCTCGAGGAGGAACGACTACAGGGGAACGTCCTGGGTATAAGCATCGCCTCTAACGTCAAATCAATGAGTCAATCCTTGTTTTCTCACGACAATATTTTGATGACTAATGCCTCAGTAATTATGGTTGATAGGTTGGAAAAAATTCCAATTGACTTATGCAAGGTCTCGGGTGGAAAAATAAACAAGTCTAAAAGCCACATTTATGCTTGGAACACACCCCTGCTAGTTCTGGAGTCCATCTCAAGACTTCTTGGTATTCACGGTTCTAGCTCTTGGGAATCCTTAAGATATCTTGGGTTTCCCATCGCTCTTTCTTCCCCCAATCTCAAACATGGACAAGTGTAGTGAAAAAATCAAAAGCCATATGGTAAGCTGGGGAGTGATATGGCTCAATCCCATCAGACATCGGTTCTCTTAGCCCTTCCAATATTTCATTGTTCCATCCTCTTATCTCCAAAAAAAATTATGTCCCATATCAATCAACTTCTGAGAAACTAGCTGTGGAAGGGAGGAAAACAAAATGAAAACACACTTCATTTAGTAAATTGGAGCACTATCAAAAGACCAAACAAAGAAGGCAGGCTCCAAATAAGGGATCCCGCATGGAACAATCTCGCTCTAGGAGGAAAGATCTTATGGAACATTCCTTCTAACCAAAAGGGTTGGGTTGAGAGAGCTCTCAGGTATAAGGATCTCTGAGGGAAAGGGCTAAGAGCACTAGACAAAAATCCTCCAAATCAAAGTTGTACAAGAATCTAGAAATTATGCATAGTTCCTTGGGAATTTTTTCAGAGAGAAATCTATTGGGTTCCAGGAAACATGAAAAGGATCAAAATTTGGAAGGACTGCCTAATGAATGGAGTCTATCTAAAAGGAAATTAGGATCTTGTGGAGCTCAAAGAAGGGATGAAGATCAATGGTTATATAAAACTCTAAGACATTAGTAAATGGGATAGAAACGACGGAGCCTGGGTGGGATGGTTAATCCTAAACCCCCGAGGCTAGTTGCTTGGCCAATAACATCATCTTCTCTCCATTTCAAACGAGCCTGCTCCTCTATGTATCATTGAAAAGGAACAAAGAGGTTGGGGACCAAAAGGTGACTATTCTATAAAGCTGGGATATTCAATGCTTGTCTCCCAATCGGGCCCCCATCTACAGTCATGTATGTTGAAAATCATTTGGAACTCAATTGGTCCCCCAAATACCATCTTCTTTTGGTGGTTGGTCACTCATAGGAAAATCCTCACTATTAGCAACTTTAAAAATTAAGGCTTTCAGGGCCCTTCTCGTTGTTCTCTTTGTCTCAAGGCTAAAGAAAATATTTAGCATCTCCTCATAGAATGTGATTTTTCTACGACAGTGTGGTTTACAACAATGTCCACCCCTAGGGTGACGAAAGTATCATTCCCTCCTCTCTTTCAGAAGCTTTCTCCCCTAGGTTCTCTTATGTTTGGTGCCACTTCCATGCAAATACGCTTTTGAAACAAGCATGGTTAACTCTTCCTAAATTTATTTTATGGAAAATCCGGCTTGCTCAGAATAAAAAAATATTTCAAGATTCTCCAATGAGTTCCTCGGCAACTATAGCCAAAGTCAAAAGCTTACTAAGATAAATCCTTTCTCTCAAGTTTTTCCCTAGTGATGATAACCTCTCAAAGGAGGAGCATGATTGGTTATGCTCACTCTCCTATCAATATCCTCCCCCTTGCTTCCTTAGGCCAAGAAGAGATCCCAATTGGAAAATTCACATGATAGAAGAGGAATTTCTAAATTGCAAAATTGACAAGCAAATGTACAATCTGCTCTTTAATGGAGCTTAGAAAGAAAATCTTGGGGTAGTTGGTGTGAGAGAGGTTACATGTATAACCCTGAGAGACAAAAGGAATTAACCTTCTCATGAGGACCTTCTCATGAGGACCAGGAGAGAAGACAAACAATCAAGATTAAGCTTTTGACCTCGTAGAAGGATGTAAGTTAGTTTTCGAGGATGTTTGCATCTTTGGTGACTCCTTGATTCTCATTGGATATTTGAACTCTGGCTCCCCCTCATCCAACTGCCAATTGAAGCGAACCATCGCAAGAATAAAAAATCTCACCCGACATATGCAAAAATAAGACGTTTCCATGTCCTAAGAAGCCTAAATAAAGAGGTAGATATAATAGCGAATCAAGTGAACCATTTGAATGAAGGGGCTCTTATTATCAACCTCTCTGTAAGCAAGTGGGATCCCATCCCATGAAATCAATATTTTCTCACCAAACCTTATGACGAATGGAGTAACGAGAATCATCATGGTGACGTTCATGGTCCTTTCCTTAAGCACGTGGAGAATCCACTTCCACGTGTGTGAGCACTGAGGTTCCCGACGGCCCAGACTCAAGAAAATAAATGAGCATGAGCAAAGGGGAAGACGTCTCTCATCTTTCAGAAACAGGAGAAGCGTGAGCAAGGGTAACGCGAGGTGCAGGGACACTTGCATATGTCTTCATCTGCGTTCAATGGAGGAGGATTGAAAAAGGAACATAAGAGAGATTAGATGCCTAAAGCACACCATGGACAAGGATTACACAGCTTTAGAAGAGAGAATTTCCCAGGAACAAGAGCATTGAGAACAAGAGGATGTCGAAGTCATTCACAAGATCAACGAGATGAAAGCCATAGTATCCCATGAATGAACCAAGAACATGTACTTGGAAAGGCGAAGTCAAATATTTGGTAGCCTTGGTGAATTCTCTACAAGAGCGCCTTTGAAATATGGAAGGATCCGTTTACTATGCTGATACCCGTTACATATAGAGCCCGATCCAGGAGGCCCATTCTAGCTATGCAGCGTGAGGCAATGACCATCCCAAGATGGAGACCTTGGTCTACTTCAGTGAAGAGAAGCGATTCGAGTAATGTCTGTGTGTTGTATTTTTTGAAGTTTGTTTTCCATATTAGGAGTGTTAATCTCAATTTGTATAATCTCAAAACGCAAGAAAGACTTTGTGAATGGAAGTTATATTTTGTATAATCCAATTCAGATATATTTTGATAGAGTGCTCATATTTCCATCATACCACATCCAATAGATCTATAATGGCCATGGCAACTCCTAGTATGGTCGTAATAGCAATTCTAGGTAATATTAATGAATTTATAATGATTTTAATTTTGTTGCTTTAAATTACATTGAACAATAAATTATAGTTTTGGTTATGGTTTTTTATTAAAGAAAATGTATTTGATAATAAAATTTTATATTTGTAGCGTTCAAGAATACATTGTATAATATACGAAAAAATAATTTCTAAATCTTATATTTGTAGTGTTCAAGAATACATTACATAATATAAGAAAAAATAATTCCTTTTGGAAAAGTTGTACTTATATTCTAATTTAAGAGATAAAAACATTAAATGGAGTTAAACACTTTGCTTTAAGAAGTTACTGTAACTTTTAGATGAAAATTTTGAAAGGGTATTTTTATTTCATGCTATGAAGAATGATTATAAAGAAAAACTAAAGGTTTTTTTTTCACTTGACAAATTCATATTACATATTCACATATGTATATAACATGAGAATGCCATTGTTTCTATAAATCTTAATAGCAATTATAATTTCATAAATATTAATTTGACTAAAATATTAGAAGTCCTCATAACTCTCATAACTCACATTCAAAGCACATAGATTAAGGGTGAAAATGTTCAATTTTTAAAAGATTTGAAGGCTACTATGGACAAATATGCGTTGCATTCATATTTTCAAAGTATAGATATGGATAATGTGGATATTACTTTGGTATATCCTTGAATGGACTCAATGGGTACAATTAATATTAATGTGCGAAATAAGTTTTTTAGTCTTTGGTATAAGAAAATTAAAATTACACTCCATGATATTTTTATTACTAAACAAGAAGAGATCAAGGGGGCACAGAAGAATACATTGCACATGAAATAGTTGAAGTAGCTATAGGAACATCACATGAAGAGTATAAAGTTGAATAAGAATAAGGGGCTACATAAGCACATGAATAAAATCCCTAGGAAGGGCATAAACCAAAAGAAGAAATTAAGGGGATACATGATTCAAAGGAACCACATGTTAAAGAATCAAAGACCAAAGAATATTTAATAGTTGAGGTTGTTGTATATAGCTTCCACACCATGCAATGAAACAATAGTCATTATGGAAAGTCATGAGCATCAACAAAATTACTATGGAAAAATATGGAACCAAAAAGACAACCAATATGGACACACATAGAAAACTAAAAGCATGTTTGATTATATCAAAGTAGTACACCAACATGACACCAAAGGATAAATTGGAATCAATATCGATGTGACAGAAGTCGTTGGAACCCTTAGCACCCAAATGAACATTTTCAAATTGTAATTTATTGAAAATGCAGCACCCAAATGAACATTTTCAAATTGTAATTAATTGAAAATGTAATTAAACTTAAGAGTAAGTAAATTTTATATAAAAACAACATGAGATATAAATTTTATTTGAAAAAATAAAAAATGATTTATTTTAATGGTTAATGAAGTAACAATATCATTAAACTATTAATATGTATTTAATATTAAAATAATTAATTAATATTGTATAGATTAGAGTAAATAGATAAATATTAAGTAATTGATTAATGTTGTATCTATAAATTTTTCATATTTATAAAGAACATAATGCTGATGTGGATCGCCTTTCGAGGGAAGCTCTAAAACTTGTTGAAGGTTATCTTTTTGGGGATGATTTCATGGAGGATAATCTGGTGGATAATGGAAATGTCCACTTTTTTTATTAATATCAACTTCTATCTTTGATATGTTGAAGGTCTTTTGTTCTGAGTTTTTTTTAAATTTTGAGATCCTCCTGGTTGTGTTTGGAGTAGACTTGTGTCTGTTTTTCTTTTTAATATGTGGAATGAGACATATGAATTTCTCTCATTATGGAGATGTACTCTTTAATTTCCTTTTGAATAAAAAAATATCTTATTTTTTTTTTAAATAATTTATATTGTATAAATAAAAATAAATAGGTAATCAATATATATCAAATAACAAAATAAATCAAATAAAAAATATTATAAAAATTAGGTAATACATATTTGAAATTGAAGCATTTTTACATAGCAATTTATAATTTTATACAACCTTTATTACTCTTGAAAGACGACTGTGGCTGCTCTTTCTAACCAGTAACAATTCCACATCCCTCAAAACCTAGCTGCTCTAAACCTATTTGTCTATATTCATTTAAGTTGCCCACTACAAATTGTGAAACAGCTTTATTTTCATTCACGCTATGTCTTTGGCTCGCTTGATGTTGATCCCTCCCTGCAAAAACCCTAGAACATGCTTGTTTGTGTTCATATAAGTTACCCATTTCAAACAGTGACAGAGCTTTATCCTCATTTACGCTATAGCTTTGCCTTGTTTGCTTTTGACCCATCAAGCAGCCAAAGGTCATTCAAGAAAGCAAGAACCTGTTTGTCTCTGTTCATTGAAGTTACCCATTTCAATAGTGGCATAGCTTTATCTTTATTTACGTTATAGCTTTGGCTTACTTGCCGCTGACCCATCGAGAAGCCAAGGGCCATTCAAAAGAGCTTGCTTTTGCTTTTACCTACCCATTTCACTCGTCGGAAATCTTCCAGCTTGTGTTTCCTTGGCTCCCATGTCCAATGTTTAAAGGTTACTTTCAGCTTTGATGATCAAAATCTTGCTACATTTTGACGAACATAAACGTGTTATGTATGTGATTTCATGTCACTCTTTAATGAACTGGATCTTTAAATGGAAATGTCGTCCATCCCACGTTTTGGTCGAGTTTTTTAAAATTTTAAATGTCTACCTATAGCGTTTTTGTTGAAATCTGGCGCAATAAATAATTCTGTTTTGCATGGATGCGGTGCATTTTTGAAAATTTTAAAGTCACGAAGATTCCAAAATTCCGATATACCACAGTTCAGCAGTCGATATTTAAACAGCGTTGCAGTCGAGATCTCGGAAAAATGCCGCTGTGCAGTGCGCGGTCGATCACCCAATATCAGTAATTTTTAAAAGAAAACACTCCGTTTAGCACAACGTCATGTCATGCAATTTACGAAAGCTACAGGCCCACTTATCCGTTATTAAAATATTGATGTATATCTATCCAGGTTGTCGCCCATCAACGGGAAACTTCCTAACAAAAAAGAATTTAATAATGACATAAAATGCGAAGTACTAATGTATAAAAATTATTTTATTTCCATGCCACGATACGCACATTATTATGTTGCTAGCTTTTTATGCAACAAATAGCTCTCAATTATGAAAGCAGTATCATAGAAGTAAGTTTATTGGGTTTTCAGCGAGTGACAGTTGACATCATAGTTACCAAATTCTTATAAAAGAAATTGAAAATTGGATAATTCTATTTGAATTTGAATGTAAATATGAATAGTTAAATTAAATCTGCAGTAAGTAATAATAAATTACTGCCCTGCCATATATGCTGTATACATATATCAGCTACCAATTAATTTTCATATTCTTTTTTATAATTATTTATTTCTATATTTGAAAAACTACCTATTATCCACCTATTCCTTTTTATGCATTTGTACATATTACCACTCCTCCACGTTTACATTATTTTGTTTGTTGCTTTTGACAAAATCTTGATATCCAATGAAAGATAGAGTTACTTTGTACATTAAATCAGTTCTGAGTGGGTTATGTTCTTATAATTAAATGAAGACTACCTCAAAAAATAAATTTCAAGATACCATGCACACCGGTTCAAGCACTGCTCAAAACGCTGCGTATTTAATCTAAGTTTTTCAATTTATCTTTATCCGAGTTGAGAACGTATTAGTGTGCTTAGCAAAGAAAAATACAAATTTGCTCATCTCAATTTAATTTTGCACCCTCGATGCCAGAGTACTCATCCAAGAGTTGTACATGCCATATATTAGTAATAGTCACAAGTGTAGCAGCTATGGTTTTGACTTTTGAGGTTGAGATTGTTAAAAGAGTTCATTAGGATGCTTCTTGCTGCTCTGCATCAAACCCTTTTAGGCTTGAGGAATTTTGGAGTATTTTTCAGATCCATTTGGTTGGCATTCAGGCTATTATATTTAACCATTCAAATCCATTTGGTTGGCATTCAAGTTGTTATCTTTAACCATTTGACTAAATGTCATATCACATTCCAATCAAAGTGCTCTGATTGGTGGTGGCACCATAAACTTTCAAAGTGAACATACCATGTAGTGTGTTGGACATTCAATCTCTTATCTCAACACCTGGAAGTTAAAATAGATAGATATGCATAGTGCTCCAAAAGACCTAACTATGGTGGCAAGATGGATGCATTGTAATGTTACCATGCCACGGACTTTTAACAGTAGGTACTATGATTCGCCTATACCATGTACATAGACTTTTGCATCCTTGCCTTCATTTGTGATAAAAGGCCAAAAGGGTCGACTGCCTAGACAGTAACTTGGCAACAAATTCCCTGCCAAATTCGTAGAAGGCAACAATGGGATGTAGGAATAGGCTAACCTGGTAGCAAATTGAATGTCATTTCCTAGTGCAGTTCCGTTGCAAATCTGGCATAAATTTTTGCATTACAGGTTTGGATTGCAGCAATTGTAATATTTGATTGCCCAAATGGAAATGCTGATGTTGATGGTATACCTATTTTCAATGTCAAAATTTGCAATATTGTAATTTTTCATTGATGAAATTGGCATTACTAACAGAAAATGCAACTTGCTACAAGATTACATGACTAAATTAGCATTCTTTCCAAAGGAGATGTTGAGCAGGGTAATACTCACATTCATCAAACTTTACAAGGAGGAAAACCTCAGTTTTGTTAATGGAAATCATGTATTGGATTGTGATGGTGAGCATTATCTCCAAGTTATCTAGAAATCCATTGACCTCCCATATACATTTCATTATTTGGAAGTCCATTGCCCTCCCAAATACATTTCATTGCTGGCTTAAAAACCTCAAATTTGGTGAATAGAAATCACAAGGCATTGGGTATATATTGGAAGGTGATGGGGAGCATTAGCTTCAATTTATTTCGAAGTCCATTGTCCTCCCATATACATTTCATTGCAGGCTTGGTAATTTGCTCCAAGCGGGGTTTTATTCTCCTAACACTTGTATGTTTCGTTGGTTAAATTAGCATATTTTTTTCCATTCATATATGGAGACCAACTTTCCTTTATTTAATGATTCCTTTAACTGGGTATCACAGCAACTAGCTTTTCTAGGTGCTGACACCTCCCAACCCAGGTTGGAGTGGCATTTGACACAGGGTATTTTAATTGTTTTGTATAATCCGGTGAAGGAAGAATTGTTGAAATGATAATTTGCATGGTTCAAATGACAATTTCAAACATTTGGATAAATTCGAAGTATATAAATTAGAAATCACAATTTGTAAGAATTGAAGTTAGAAAATGACTGAAATTATAATTTTCAAGTTGAATTTTAGTTTTCAAATGACAATTTCAAATATTCTGGATAGATTCGAAGCAGAAATCTAGTTTAGAATCTCAATTTGTAAGTACTGAAATTACAGAATTACTAAAATTACAATTTCCAAATTGAATTTTAATCAGATAAGTAGAAAAAATTACCTAAATAATAGAACGATATGAGAAATAACATGAACACTTGCCAAGGGATTAACCTCATGAGGAGAACTAACCCAATCCCAAGAGAGTTCCATTTGAGTAATTGTAAATATTGTTTAAAATGTACAATGCATTCCAATGGTGGAATGAGGGAATTTGCATGCAGAGTTCGTTGTGTATCCTTGAAATAAGAGATATAGGTTGGCATGCATATAGACGTGATTGATTCATTCAATCAATCTAGTCACATTGGCATGTGCTTACTTGTCCCTGACATTTTGTATTGTTGTTCTTACTCACGTCAATAATATAGCTGGTGTTGTCCTATCTGTATTCAATTTTGTTTCTTTATGAATTTTTTGTACAGTTTCAGGATATGTTGAAAGAATTTCAACAAATGACTCTTTCTTGTAGCTTCAGAATGTATTTTAAAGTTGTTCTCAGATTACATATGTAAGAGCTATGTTCTTAAATTCAATAAATTATGCTTGGTTAACGACAATTATTTCAATGTTGGATTCATTTATTTATGCCCAATGAATCATATTTTCCTCATCTTAGCCAAACAATGACTTCCTTACTCACAGGTTAGAGATTTATTATTTTCCTTAAACTTCCTCCATCTTTCATCTTAAGCTATTGTGCTATGCTATTTGAGACTCCAGTGCCCAATGGAAAGGATGTTGGTGCTATGCTTTTCAACAGGTTGAAATCCAGTTGGATAATTGGGGCAGGATTCCAGATTTTAGGGCATTTAACTCTAGCAATTATGGATTTCATCCCATCTTTCCCAGTTTTCAAGGATTTCATCAAAATCTATATATAGATATATATATAATATATATATTGTTTGTATTTATATTATTTGTATATCTATTATATAATATATTGTTATATAAAATACATATATATATTAAGTGTTATGACTTTGAATATGTATTGTTATTCTTGTGTGATACTGGAAGTGTTGCCATGACCTATAAATGATTGCAAGGTGTCATTAGTGTTTTGACTCATATTTTAGAAGAGTTAAATAAGTGTTCTTTGTTTCATTGCATTATTGGTGAAATCACACAAAAAAATGTGTTTGACTCAAACTCAAACAACTTTATGTTGGTTGTTGAATCCATATTTGCTCAGTATGCCTTTCTTCTTCAGGTGTTAGGATTTATTTGAGTTCTCATATTTGAACATATTAAACAATGCTTCAAAAACAATTTGTTGAGCAACACATCTACACCATGTTACTATAAGATAATTATATGCACAAATTATATAATTATCCCTAACACAGTCACCTTACATACCAACTCAAAATCAAATAATGACATTGTCAACATATTTTATGTGAATTGTAATGCCTTGTCTTTCCTTATGTTTGGCTAGCCAGAAGCATGCCTACTTTGAAAAAACTTTAATAGTCAAATAATCTCACCACGCCATGGAACTGTTTGGACTCATATCAAAATCCATATGCGTTTGATGGAAAAACGTAAATGAGAAATGCAAACATAGAAACAAATCTTTGAAAATGTATGAGATTTATTGTAGGAGATGTTTATAATTTTGTCGTTAAAGAATTCTTTTGCTTCAGGTCACACTCTTACATGTACAATCACTGCAAGATTAGATGTGCTGGATTAATTAGACAAACATTTGATTTTGCAAAATGATATTACATAGCTATCATATTAGAAACAAGGTCAAAATTTCGTTTGCAAAATGATATTACATAGCTATCATATTAGAAACAAGCCCAAATTTCGTTCTTATTTCAAGGTAGGGGTAGAGCACATTCCATGCCGATATTTTGGTTAATTTCATAATATAAGGAAAAAACTCAATAACCAATCAAAGTAGAGCTAAGATTGAAAGGAAACGGCTCCAGTCATCCTATATTTCATGCATCAAACTCATCAGTAATCAAAAAGTGAGATGGCAGTCAAAGTCATAAGTGCCAGACATTCCAAGGTAGTAATTTCACAGATCTTTACAAACTATCACCTCTTCCATATTCTATGGTTCATTGTGTCCATTTTCACCTTATTTGTGTATAATAGTTTTTTTTAAAGCTGCACTATGATTTGGGTGTCTATCTTGTGACATGATTTCCAAATAATCGGTTGCATCTATTTACTTTGAATCCATTGGGCATGTGGAACTAAAAGACCAACAACAAAAACATAACTACATCTATTTACTCCGAATCAATTGGACATGTGGAACAAAAAGAACAAAGAAAAGTAGAATACTAACAAAAAAATGAATTGCATCTATTTAATGTGAATCAAGTACAAAGTGCAACCCAGCATGGCAAGCAGAAAATAGAAGACGTAATTTATCCATCTGAGATAGAAAATACCAAAATAAACTCACGGCCTTTTTTATCATGAGTAATGGCCCGTGATCTAAAATTATTAAGCACTTTCTACAAAAATTGCAAATTAAGGTGTTTGCAGGTGAACTGTAAAATTCACAACTCTTTATCAAACTGAATATTTTGTACTGCAAGAAGTTTTTATGATGTTTTAATCCACATTTTCCCAGGTCCCAATATAGGATACTGAAATCTTTAAGATCCCACTTCTGCTAGAGCATTGAACTCCATTTGCTGCTAAGGGAGATACAATAAGATGCCCTGATGAAACACTTGTTATTTGCCCATGCAATGTAGCATCCTTTTCAACATTGCTTGTCTTAACACTGGTGCCTTGTTGTTGAGTTCGTAACGTAGAATTGTTGAACCCATCAGGTAACAACCATTTTGACCAGTCACCATGCCTTATGATCTTGTCAGGCTGTCACAAAAGATTGAAAATGTAAATAATAAAGAAATACATGATGATGGCCATTTCTGACAAGAAATTATGTTATGATGCTCACCTTCACTTCAACTACACTTGAATTTCGCAATGCACTAAGTACAAATTTCGTGGTAGATGTTAATATGAGAACCTGCAAGAGATATTATATAAGCTTTTATTACATACAAGATTTACTACCACTGAACATACACCAAATAATCTCCTTTATGTAGACCAGAAAGGGTATTGAGATGTCAATTGCACTGTAGTGAGATTTAAAAGACATTTACAATATCAGATGAACACTTATCGAATTTCAGATGCATTGTAGTGAGCTGTAGTGAGGGTATTGAAATTATTCTTGCTCTCGTGTCTTGTGAACGATTAACCCTCCTCATCAGCAGTTCCATCTTGGTATTACTAGTACTCAAATACCAAATCATTCAAATTGCTCTTAGCCCCAGTGAATTCCATCTCATCCATGCCCTCTCTAGTGTACCAATGCAAGAAAGCTTTCCTTCTGAACATAGCAGTGAAATGTTCACTAACTCTCCTAAACATTTGCTGAATAGATGTGGAGTTTCCAATAAATGTGGAAGACATCTTCAGTCCCTTGGGGGATATATCACAAACACTGGACTTTACATTATTGGGTATCCATTCAACAAAATAAGAGGAACATTTATTGTGGACATTAATTTGCTCATCAACCTACTTAGTACTCATCTTTCCCCTAAACATGGCAGATGTTGTCAAGTACCTACCATGACGAGGATCTGCAGCACACATCGTGTTCTTGGCATCCCACATTTGCTGAGTCAACTCAGAAATAGTGAGTGCTCTGTATTGTTGGGAACCTCAGGAGGTCAATGGAGCAAAGCCAACCATGAAGAAGTGAAGAGGACGGAATGGAATGAGGTTTACAGCAAGCTTGCAGAGATATAATTGAGCTGACTAGGGAACCTCAGGAAACAGGTCACTCCACTCATGGTTTCAGAGATCAAGTGATTTAAATCTCCAACTACAAAAAAGAGACAAATAAGGTCTCATAAATAGTAAGGCAGCTGATTAAGGGTATAATTTTTTGGCATGAAATGGAGATGTAAAAAGATCAGATAGTAAGAATACTTACAGCTTGGGGTAGTTAACTTCAAAGTTCTAAAACATATGTCATAAAGGGATTCATTGTCCAAAACCATACACTCATCTGCATTCTCCACCAGCTGATGGACCTACAAGGTAGCATTATAAGGCTCAACAACTATATCAGATACCTCGGGAGATGGAAAAACTGAGAATGTGAGCATCATCCTATTTGGTTATTCTCCTCTAATTTTAGAAAGCAGAAGAGTTCCCATTCTAGAGCTTGTGCCTCCTCCCAATGAGTGGCATATTTGGAATCCTGCAAAGAATTCGTTAAGAAAATCGTCAAATTCGTCTCTTAAAAAACAACAGAAACTCTCAAACATCAACCCTAATGGCCACGTTCTGAAACAAGATGGTGTTCAACACTTTCAAATAATAAATAGAAAAAGTGATATATGCGCAATTTCTGTAAGTAAAAATGAAAAATATATCAAGGTCCCTTTGCACACCGAGTTTCTATACCTAAAGTGCCATGAATAGCAATCAGGCAAAAATACATGGGGATATTTGTTTTCTACCAAACAAAACATAGTTAAAAACATAAATATGGTAAGCCAAGAACATTCAGTGATACAAGCTCAGCAAAACTTAGAATTTTAATAGTCAAATCCAAAAAACATTGTTTGAGTCCAAATACACTCCCAAATGTGAAAAATATTAATCGACAAGTGGTCCAAAAGAGTCACAAATGCCTTCGATAATATCAAAATGAATAGGTGATGCAACAACAGTTGAAATCCTATAGTAGATATCATATAAGCAGCTGAAATATATAGGCTTTGACCTTTTAAATTTGTCATTTCACCTTAAATTAACAATTAGGTTACAAACTTTATATTAATCAATAATAATATAGAGCAACGATTCATGACAATGAACAGTCTTTCAAATTCAAGGTCAATTATATAAACTGAACTACAACATCAAAAGCAATAACCAACAATATAATCATAAAAAACAAATTTTATTTGAAAGGAAAAAAGGACAACAGTTGTTGATGCCTGCTTCACAATTGTTAATAAGTTTGCTTTACCCAATTTATCTTTTTGCCAATATATAAAATAAACATGTCTCTTGCTTAAAATCCCTTTCTCTTTTGAACTTTGACGGAAGTTAGAAATTTCCAAAATACTAATCTCATTTGGAATGGAAACATCTTGTTTATCAAAATCAGCAGAGGCCCTTCCAAACAGCCTATCCAGGATACACTCTAGTGTTTCTTTGTTGGCATTGCTTCTTCCCTCATCTTCTATAACTCTCTTGGAATCTAAACTGCAACCATCATGCTCACTTTCTGGTAGGCTGACAGTTCTTTTAGTATTAACAATCTGGAAAAAATTATACATTGTTAAACCATTTAACAAAAATAATACAAGGTTAACATTGAATGTCATTCAAGCAATATAATATCTGCATAAACAAATAATGGTGCAAAACAACAAAAAATTTCCTCATTTATAGATAATAAGATAATTTTATTTTGTAGGGAACTGGTTACAGTCAATTTTGACCAATTTGGATAGGTTCCATGCCAGCACAGCTCCACCAACAAATAAAAAATTAAAATTTAAAATAACAAAAAAACCTAAACCTAACCTAAAACCTAATTTTCATCTCTTTAATGATGCCCCAAGGCTATTTCACTCATAGGCTTCGCATTCTTCATTTGTGAGCCTGTAAAGAGTTTGACAATTGCAACAAGGAGTGTTGTTTTGATGCTATTCTTGTGTTGATTCTGAGTGCTACTTGGGTTGGTTCATAGTGCTTCCTAAGCATACCCTTGAAGAGGATGTAGACGATCTAGATTTGGGTGATTTGATTGTAGAGTGTAGTATGATTATTTTTTAAATATGGAGGCCATTTAGAGCTTCAATGCTTATGTATTTTGGTTCATATATCTATTACACCTAGTGCTAGTTTGTTATATTCAACCTTACTTTCTATGTACATGATACAACTTTGCAAATTTTGTGTCTAATGGTTTGGATTAGCATTGTTGTGTGTATGTGTTGTATTAAAATTTGAATATTTAAAGTAGGTTTTGGTTGACTCATTTTATTTCCAGTTTGTTTCTAGTTTCTGGGGTTGACTAATTCAATTTTGGTTCTAGTTCTAATAATATTGATTTACCTACCATTTCCCTGTGAAAAGGGAGAAAAGTTGAAATCCACAATTATATTTGATCACATGAAAGTTGAAATTGAAAAGTACATTGCTGTAGATCTTCATCTGTCAGGTTTAATGAAGTTAAAATGGATATGGGATAATAAGAAGACATTTCATTAATAACTTGTGCAAAATTTTAAAAATTGACCCATCAATCTCTTCCCATAAACAATGTAATGACAAACATCTTACACTTATAACTGCAGCTGGTCCCTTTCCCTGGGTTCTTTTTTATTGTACTAAATCATTTGATGTTTTAATGCAGAACTGATATTTGTTTACTTTGTAGCAAACGCAACAAGCAAGTGAAGCAGGGTACTTACATTGTTTTGATCTACTTCACAAACAATCTCATCAATACGAACATCAATTAGATTATGCTCTAAACATGCTTGTTGGAGTTCATCAACTGTAATATAAACACTTCCATCCTTGGTTAAAGTATGAAAATGCAGCAAATAAATTCTCTTCATGCTTCAATTTGTTCAAATGAAAAGTTGCAGCAATGAATTCTCCAGAATCAATCGTAACACTGTTGTCTACATCAGCCTTTGATGGAAGTCCAATGAGTTAGAAGCTCATGTTTATAAATAGAGTAAAATATCATAGCTGTAATTATTTGGCAATACACAAAAGAGGTTCCAAATCACAGGCAATCAACACAAAAGCATTGAAAATTTGTGAGATAATCCATGATAACTAAGAGAGCAGAAAACGCATAAGGGAATATCTCACGAGGGATAGGTAAGCTATGTGGCTACCAAGTATGGAAACATTGGAGAACTACCAGAAAATCACTAGCTCCCTCCTAACAGCAAACCCTTGCAAAGTGATAGCTTTTACAATCTGTGGATGAATGGATTTAATATGCATTGCACAAGTTTCAAAATACGACTGCTTCGACTGAGATCACACACAATCCCCAAACTTTTTAAAATCAATCAACCACAACTCAACCGGATTCAACCCACAATCCATCGATTTTTTACTTGAGTTAATTTAAAAACACATACACAAGCTTTTATCTAAAACTCAATCGACTACCAAATAAATTCTAACTATTGATTTGGCCATAGTTTGTTTCATTTACAAAACTTGAACAATCATAAATAGATTTAGCATACAGTCGCATGAATTAAACCCTCATAATATGAGGCGTTATAAACATAGGGAAAAAGAGCCAAATCTTATCTCCAATAATCCTATATACGATACGCATCTCTGTACAAATCCTAACACTTCCCGCACTTAAAAACCATTAAAACATAAACACACAAATAAATATAGATCCAAAACTGAAACTCAGATTGGTTTCATGAATTCCATTAATTAACGATCAATATTGCATTCATTCAATCTATGAGCTCAGACTGAGAACCAACATTCTCCATCAATACATATATCACAAAATCATCCATTCATTCAATCTATGAACTCCAACATTCTCCATCAATACATATATCACAAAATCATCCATTCATTCAATCTATGAGCTCAGAATGAGAACCAACATTCTCCATGAACACCTACATCAGTCAAGTTCATCCATTAATCCATTCTATGACCACAGAACGAGAATAGGCAATCTCTTTAAACACATACATCACAACCTCATTTATTAATTCATCCTATGAGCACAGACTGAGAACCTGCATTTTCCGTGAACACTCATACCACAGTCAAAATCATCATTCATTCTATGGCCAAAGTCATCCATTAATTCATTATATGACCTAACCATTGATTCATTCCATGACTAAAACAGAGAACCACATTCTTCCTAAGCATATGAATCACAGCAAACCATGCATTGCCCCTATATTGGCACAGACCCGCCAACCCACATAACAGTCAAAGCCATTCATTAAACTCACATCTTATGCACATTCCCCAACAACTCACTCATTCAAGCTATGTATCCTCTACACAAAATCAGGCAAAACACACACATTCAGGATCAAAATCAACGGGGATCTCTCCCTACCTGTGCTCTGTAAGTGGTACCATCAGGCTCGACAATCCATCCCGCTTCATTAGCTAGAACCCTCAAAACATCATTGATATCAGCCCTGGGTGGAAGATTGTACCCCCCATATTTCCTCAAACCATTAAAAATCTTGGTAGTGATGGATCTCCTGTGCCTCTCTCCTAACTTGGTCTTCTCCTTCTCGCTTGCACTGGACTTGGGATTTAACTGCTTCTGCTCCCCTTCACGAGAATGGGCCTCGTGAGAGCTTGATTCCTTCATTTGGGCTTCCTCTCACTGAAAACCCACTAACTCCCCCAGCATTCTCATACCGTAACACAATGCCTCATTCTCAGAGCCATAACACAACACCTTAAATACAACCCATTAGACCTTGAGACTCGAATTTAATGCTGAGCTGAACAGTGCTTTGGTTTCTTTCTGTTTCACGGTCAAAGCAATCAAGCAAGGTGTGTGTATATACCAGGGGATTCGCCAGCCTCACACATAAACCGACCATGCATTATTCCATACATACCAACCTGAAACTATGCATACACAAAGCCACTAAAAAACAATACATACAGACACCCAACATTAATGGAATTAACCCAACAGCTGGTCGGTGGAGCATTTTGGTGCAGATCCATGGAATTAACCCAACAGTTGGTGCGTGGAGCATTTTGGTGCCGATCCAGTCCAGGATACAGCTGAATGCGGTGCCTAAGTATTGAGCAGGATCCAGTCCAGGATACAGCACCAGTGATAAGAATATGATTGGGCACAAAACTTCTGCGAGGTGTGGCTCCACGGCCACGCCAGTCGCCCCTTTTTTCTTCTTCTTTCTCCAGGTGGGTAGAGACAAGGAATGCCATGCGCATAAATTACATTTTCAATCACCACAAGCTTATGAAACACCAACCCCATGTTAACTTGAGCCTTCTCAGGACTTCTGGTCGGTGACTCTCATGCTTTTCCCATTCTAAGTTTTTCCCATGGCCATCGTATAACCGTCCATTGCCTCATAATGACACTAACCAGGCGGCGATCATCTTGAATTATGCCATAGCAGAAGCTTGTGGCCGCGGGCACTGCCAAACGATTCCTCTAGATGTTGCTGCGACGTTGTTGGCAGCCCCTGCTAGCTATCTGCGCCAGGCTTGCTAGGCTGTGACTTCAAAGTTTAGGGTTGGTGCTGAATCCACCGGCAATAGAAATGATGAGATATAGAAAGCCTTCTAAAGTTGAAGAAAAATAATTTGGTTCTCGTAGGGGAGAAAGAGCCCAAAGCTGTAATAAAACTTGTGCAGAGAATACCTTCCTAGCCCGAAGGTGTAATAAAACTTGTGTAGAGAATAGAAAAAGGTGAAACCCCAGCGTAGCTTCAGATCCTTCCTAGCCCGAAGCTATAATAAAACGTGCGCAGAGAATTAAAAAAGGTGAAACCCCAGCGCAGCTTCAGATCCTTCCTATCCCGAAGCTGTAATAAAACTTGTGCAGAGAATAGAAAAAGGTGAAACCCCAGCGCAGCTTCAGATCCTTCCTATTGAAACAGAGATATCCGCTTTCTGATGTGAATACTGTTGAGCATTAGGGTTTGGTATCCTGTATATGCAATAGCGATCCGTAGGTACATGCAACCACACAAGTAACTGCGCACACAAGCCCGCGCAGACAAGCAGCGATACCGCGTTGGTTTATCAAAATTGACGGATAAAAACAAACCCGCGACCATACATTTGGCAAGATTCCATTCGTCTTATACACAAGGAATCTTGCTACATGAGCAAGGATTATCCTCGCAGAAAGAACGCCTTAACGCCTTATACGGTTTGAAAACTACTAATACGCAAAAGGAATTTTTGCACTAATTTATTTAGGTGTTTGATACGTATAAGGTCACAGTTACAGAGGCCCGGTCTAAGAACGCCTTATACGGTTTGAAAACTACTAATAGGCAAAAGGAATTTTTGCACTAATTTATTTAGGTGTTTGATACGTATAAGGTCACAGTTACAGAGGCCCGGTCTCTATTTTCTTTGAATGCACATCCTAGATCTCAATTCTGTATACTATGGCAAAGATTCTTCCAATGTGTTGGGTATGGTGAAATATTTTCTATGTTAAGAATGTTTGATTACAGTGGAAAATTGGAAGTCATGTTTCCGCTCTAGTAATATGTTGAATTGTTTGTAAAATGGATATATTTCAATTTTGGATAACGTGCGTATATATAGAGAGAGAGTATGTTTCGTTCATTTTGAAGTGAAAATTGAAAGTCCTGTTTCCTCTCAAGTAATATGTTGAATTGTTTGAAAAATCACATATTTTAATTTATATGTTTCGTTCATTTTGAATTGAAAATTGAAAGTCAAGTTTCCTCTCAATTAATATGTTGAATTGTTTGTAAAATCAAACATTTTAAATCTTTGGATAAGGTTCACTCAAGTATTTCTTTTCTTTAATGTAATTTGATGAAATTGTTTGATAAATATTTTTTTAACTTTGATTATGATGTATTGATTTTAAAATCATATATATTATATTTTCTTTAATGTAATTTGTTGCAATTGTTTGATAAATATTTTTTTTCGAGAAATTTAGTCTTAGGAGATTGATCCTACGAAAATTCAGTGAAAAAATGAGAACCGGATGAGTGAAATTACTATGCACCAACTTTGAATATGATGTATTATATATATTATATTGATTTGATTTTAGAATCATGTGTGAAATATTGATTTTGTTATTTTAAATATACGAATTTTCAATTGTTTATAATTTTTCATTTTTTAATATTGAATTTTGTTTATAATTATTGTATTAATAAAAGTGAGATGTATTATAAGAGATTGTAAAGAATCTTTCATATCAAATACTAATATATCTTACTCAAATAAAATAGTCTAAATAATATTCATTTACATATATTTGTATAATTATAGAAATTAAATTATATAAAAAAAAAGTAAGTATGAACTATATTATATTAAAGCAAAAACCAACATAGTTGTATATGGGTTACAAGGGATGAAGATTATAGTCTACTTATTAATTATAATGCTTTTTAGACAGAGGTTATAATGGTTAGGGTTACAGGGTATAATTGTGGTAAGGCTTTTAGGTATTGGTGTTTATAGGGGTTAGGGATGATAACTCTCTAGGGAAATGTGTAGTAATTTTTTATAGAGGTTATATGACGTTACTTTTTATCTTGGTCATGTGTGTCATGGGGGTTGAAGTAGGAAATAGGACTTTGTAAACAAATAATGCACTTGACCATAGGTACTAGAGATGACTATGGCTTTCGAAGATGGTAGGAAAGATAAGAGTAGTGGTCCTTACCTTTGGAAGAGTATATTCAAATTTTCAAACCTTGTATAAGAGGGAATCCAATCCAAAGATGGTTTCAATCCTAAAGTGGGAGACCACAAGTTATGCATAAATAATGGCTTGGGTAATATCCCTCTTGAATATGATGATGCAACTTAGAATAAGAATATAATATATATATCAATCATGGCCGAGTCTGGTTCCAATAAACAAGGTTCCCAAACCTCTAAACCATAAAGAATTGTGGCTCTAATGAGATTTCCCATGAGAGACATCTTGGATTGAATAGAACAATCAAACATGTGTTAAGGGATAGGAGCTATATGGGTTTGGGGTTGCATGTGATATGGGTCTTGGGTTACACGGGATGAATATTATAGCCCAATTATCAATTATAACGATTTCTAGATAGAGGTTATAATAGTGATAAAGTTTAAATAGGTGTTAGTGTTTACAAGGGTTAGGGATGATAATACTTAAGGGCATTGTATTGTAATTCCCTTTTTAGGTTATATGATGTTACTATATTTAGCTCAGTTATAATTTATATGGTTCATAAGGATTGAATTAGGTAGTCCAGGCATCTATAAACCAATGAGGATCTCGACCAAAGGTACCTTATCTCGATATGGCCTTCAAAGAGTGGTAGGAAAGATAAGACTTTAGTGGTCACTACCTATTGAAAAGTATCCAAATCGTTGAACTCAATGCAAGAGGGTTCAAATCAATCTAGATATGGTTTTGATCCTGAAGGGTGAGGCCTCAAGCTCTATGTAAATAATGGCTTGGGGAATAGTCCTCTTAAATCTAATGATGTGGCTTAGCATGAGAACCCAAATTCTATTAGTCATGGCCCAATATGACTCCAACAAAATGGGTTCCCAAACCTCCCAACCATAAAGAATTGTGGGTTAATGAGATTCTCTATGAGGTCCATCTTAGATTGAATGTAATAATCAAGATTTATACATGTGTTAAGGGATAGGGGCTATATGGGCTTGGGGTTGCATGTGATAGGGGTCTTGGGTTACAAGGGGTAAATATTATAGTTAAATGATCAATTATAACGATTTCTACATAGAGGTTATAGTGGTTGGGGGATATACGGTATAATGATTATAAGGGCTAGGTGTTATTTTTTATAGGGGTCATTGATGATAACAATTAAGCGCAATGTGTTTTAATTTTTTTCGAGGTTATATGATGTTACCTTTTATCTTGGTTATAGTTCTTATGGGCCATAATGTTTGAAGCGAACATGAGGTCTCTTTAAACCAAAAACGAGTTCAACCAAACGTACTAGAGATGGATATCGCCTGCAAAGAGTGGTAGGAAAGATAAGAGTAGTGGCCCTATCCTTCTGAAGATTCTACAAATTGTTTACCTCATTACAAGAGGGAGACTAGTCCAAACTTGGTTTCGATCTTGAAAGCAGAGGGCTACAATCTCTATCTAAATAATGGCTACGGAAGTATTCCTCTTGAATATGATGATGCAACTTAACAAGAGAACCCAAACTCTATGAGTCATGTCCCAGTCTAAATCCAATAGACCCAAGACCTATGAGTCATGGCCCAGTCTAAATCCAATGGACCCAAGACCTTCAAACCATATAAAGAATTGTCAATCAAATATATTTTCCATGAGGTCCATCTTTGATTGGATATAATCGTCAACATTTATACATGTGTTAATGGATAGGGGCTAGATGAGTTTGGGGTTGCATGTAATAGCGGTTTCAAGGGTATAGGTGTCAAGAATTATATGTGTCAAGGGAAAGCCCAATTATATGGGTTAGGGGTTGTATGTGGTAGGGTTTTTGGGTTGTACAAGGAACCAACCTAGATCCAAATCCTAGGCTCTATCAAGCGCCGAAATGGATCAAATCTCTCGAGGTACAAACCTCTCCTCGAAAAGCTAGTTGAGTGCAATACCTGAGAAGTTATAATTGAGGAACAATTGTTAATTTTACTTTGTATTATTCCTTTTTGTTTATGGCCAAAGATCTCCCTCATTTACTTTTTACTTTGTATTATTCTTTTTTGTTTATGGCCGACAATATGGACAAACATTACAAGACCTCCCTCATATTTACTTTTTACTTTGTATTATTCTTTTTTGTTTATGGCGGACAATAAGGACAAACATGGAAAAACGTTACAAGATCTCCCTCATATTTACTTTTTACTTATTATTATTATTTTTTGTTTATGGATGACAATGAGGACAAACATGGACAAACGTTACAAGATCTCCCTCATACTGGGCTATAGAGCGCCTCTCGGCGCAATAAATAGTATACCAAATTATTGATTATAAGCTATTATAACCTACACATGTATATAACCTATAACAATATAACTTTCAACCCTTCATACATGTACTCATATAACTATATAATCTAACACTTGATGCTTATACTTTTCAAAACCTATAATCCTTAAAACCAAAATATTAACTACCAATAATTATAATCCTTAACATATCTATCACTTTAAACACCTACACCCTAAACCTTGATTTGTAATCTCTTCACCATGATAAGCTTCATAAAGCCCCATAGGTAAGAAGGAGCCACAAAAATATTCCAATAATGACTACATGAGCACCTTAGCAAGATAAAATCAATGCATTTGCTTTAAAGATCTCCATAACTCATAACTATGCATGTTTCCGTGTGCACATTATTTGTCTTTATAAAAAAATTAATATAAATAAGGTCATGTTAGTTGAACTAGCTTATGTAAAACACTCTTGTTTTAGGTTTTTTACATCTTGAATTGCATCTAAAAGGTTTATCGTTATTTTGCATTCACCCAATAATGAATTTTAATAATTCTACATAAACTATAAACTGATATATATTGTTTTTGAGTGGCTAAATACTTGTTTTAAACTTGCAAACTACTGATAAACTAAAAAATTGTCATAACTTGTAGATTGTTTTTTATTGGCCAAAACTTTATCTTATTAAGATGTAAGAAAACAAAGTTCACTACCCAAAATTAAGAGGCATTTGGTAAGAGTGAAAATTTGTCCTTAAGTATTGTAATTTTCTTTGCATAATCATGATGAATTAATTCCCACTAATAAATAACTAGTAGATAGTAGCAGATAGTTTTGGTCGCCTTGTGAAAAAAAACAACCATAAACTTATATAATTCCTTCAAATCCCAAAGTATAAAGGATAAACAGAGTTTGACTTTACTAAACATTATTGTACTGGGTAGTGAGGTTTTCTACAATTCAATATGAGGGAGATGTTGTTGCGTTCCTAACGTTATGTTAACAAAAATAAAAAATAAAAGTTTAAATTTTTTTATGTATGCTCATAAAAAAACAAAAATAAATAAAATGTAGGTTCATAAAATAAAAATTTAAAACCAAATAAAAAGTTATTAAAAAATCCATGTTGAATCATCAAATTGAAAAATAAAAAACATGGATTTATCAAGTATTTAAGATTAAAAAAATTACTCCCTCTCAGTGCTTAATAGATCCGGATACAAAACAAAACAAGAAATATATTTGTTCTCTTTGACAAGTGTCTAAAAAAACCAATAAAACAAAACATTGTGACATTAACAATGTGGAGCATAACAACGACTGTTCGAATGCATAGAAGAAAGAGGTTTCACACTGGATAAGGCGAGGAGTTTTACAGGGAGTTTAGGTTCTCGTAGCTTTAAAAAGAAAAATTGAATATATATATGGCCCTGCAGCCCTTGTTCTCAACTAAGTCCGAAACAATGGCTCAAACCGTTCCATATTTAAAGGCATAATTAAGGATCAACAATCGATTATGAACTTCTTCTTTCTTTCTTTCTTTCTTTTCTTTCTTTTTCTTTTTTTTTTCTTTTTTTTCTTTTTTTTTTTTTTTTTTTTTTTTCTCTGTCTGTTGATTATGAGGTTCTCCATACCCATGTGATAAGTTACAGCTCTTTATATGGTTCTCCATACCCATGTGATAAGTTACAGCTCTTTATATGCCCGAGAATAATATGTTTATGATTGACCACTTTGCCAACTCAAAACAGTTTTAAAAAACAACCCAAGGATTCTCAGTGGTCACTATAAACTTTGTATTCACTACATGTTACAAAACAAGAGGTATCTCTCTCATATATGTGAAGGAGAGGCCAGAAAAACGGCCTTGATAATCTGAACATTTTCAATGTGAGTGTTTGATTACATGTATATGTTTGAGTAGAGGATTTGCTTTTTTTTTGGGAAGATGGGAAAGTCTATCATAACTTAGTTGTGAAATTGGTAGTGAGGAAAGCCATTATTGGTTGTTGTTGGCAAATGCCAATTAACTCACCATCCTTATTCAAAGAAAACCAAGTCACATAACTAATATGCCATAATTTAGTTGTGAAACTAACAAAAAGCCATTAATGGCTGTTGTCCACAAATGCCAATTGACTCATCGCCCTTATCCAAAGAAAACCAAATCACATAAAATAACTAACTTGTTAGTAGTCCTTAAAAGGGCAGACTTCCACTCTTGCTAGATACATATAACTAACTTGCTAAATACATATAACTAACTTGCTAGTGATCCCTAAAAGAAAAGACTTTCATTCTTACAAAATGTAGATCTTATTCCTCCAAAAGAATAAATTAAATTAATTAACATTATTAATTTTAAATTATTTTTTATTAATTTAATATAAAATAATGGTGTAAAATTAAATTAATATTATTAAAAAAACTTCATATTCAAATAAAGAATTAAATTTATGTAAAAGCTTTGTGTATGAATTAAGATATCATTTAAATAGACCTGGAAGCTTGTCACTAGAACACTCCACTAATATATTGATGGTTGAATCCCTCTGTGAGATTGAATTCTCATTGTGTAACTTTTAGTTTATAGCAAACAGAGAACGTGTGTAACTTTGGGCTCATCACGACCGTGTGCATCAATTGGTCAAACCCTTGATATATATAGGTAGATCTTTATGTTGATTTGAGTGTCTTGTAAGCCATACATCTCACCTTCCCAATACATGTTATAAGCAGATAAATAGAGATATTTGCCATTGTCTATAATTTTTCATTTTATTTATGTTAACAAAAATAAATATTTATACATACAAAAATTCCTTGTTCTTCTCTATATATTCAACTTAATTTGCTAAACTTTTATGTACAAGAAACAGGTATCAGGTTCCCTCGAAGGAGTCACGGGCATAAGACCAGCCTCTGCCAAGGCCGTGGCCAACCCTGAAATCCTATTTACATATCTATCTCGGTGCCCTTTTTCAAGCAACCGATCACAGGACTCGATCCGCTCATTGCCCTGCTCTGTAGATTTTGATTTGGCCGTGAAATTTTTCTGAGAGGCTATGTAACCTTTCTCTATTTGGTCGACAACGCTAGCATCCCAGCCCGTAGCCTTAAGCTTAATGCTTGGATATGGAAATTGAAGTAAAGTGTTCTCTGTGGCCATGGAAGCTGGGTTGGTAATCCTCTTGTAAGAACCCACCCATTTAGCTTGCATGTAACGATACTTTCTCCACGGCGGGATGCACATTTCTCTCTCCCTGAGGGATCTCCTGGCAGCGTCGCACATAATCTTGACGATCGAACATAGCCTGTCTACCCTCCCGACGAACAAAGTGGGAAGCTTCTGCAGCAGGGCATTGTAATCGGCCGTAGGTCGGGCTATCTCGAATTGCGCCCTGAAGTCGATATCCACGAAGAAACGATCGTATTTCAATTTCGATCCCTCGATAACTACATCTATGAACTCGTAATCGCCTGTACACCCAAACCAAATCTCACCCATTTCAAAAACAAAACATAAGATGGCAACAAATAAATCTATGTGCTTTGCGTTTATAGTGGTATTATAAGTACCAACATGAAGAAACTCAAAAAGAGGATCAACTTGCTTTCAACACAAGTTGGGTTTTAGAGGGGCCGTGAAAGCAGAGCTTGGAAGGGTTGGTATTGCTATACGGCTGACCTGCAGGATACCCAATGGTTCGCTCCCAGCGAGACTTACAGACGGCTGCATTATATCCTGCAAATCGCAGACTGTTCATTACAAATCGGCGTGAACGACTCTTCTGCTCCGAATTCTCGGGGCCATTAAAGCCGGCATTTTCCTTGTCGATCGCTATAGCTTTCTCCACATTTCGCAGCAGACGCAACTCAAATGCGCTGTCTATGCTAGAGCACACACCCTGGTACATTCGAATCAATCTAGGTGAGCAGATTTTATGTTAATTGATTTCATAGGTGCGAATATGCAATCCGAGGAAGATAAAGAAAGAGAGATAAAAGAAAAGATCACCGGAACGCAGAAACATTGTTAATGTTAATCAGCTATTCTCTCAGCATGCATTCAAGACTCAGAAAAAAATGTTATTGAATCCGATAATGTCTAATTAATGACACCCTCTTTCTCAGAATGCTTTATCCAAAGTCAGAAACTGATTAGCCTGGAGCTGACAATGTAGGATGTTGGATGATCTAGGTTTTAGTGGGCAACTAACTGGAAATTTCGTAAGCCTCAAAGAACTATTTAAATCTCTGTACATACTGTTATTGTCTATGAATTTCACAGCAAAGAGGGATTCTGAAACCCAAAACAGACCAGATAATGTGAAGACACAAATTGGAGAGAGAGCAGTATGACGTCTGACTTACCTCCAGTATCTCGGCGCAGAGCTGAAACGGCATGGAATTGTCACGAGTATTTGAGCCCTCGACATCAATTTGAGGCGAACAGTCTCCTTGTGATCCATCTTGATCTACAATCCCATAACTATAAATCATGTCGGCAAGCCTTTCAGAGTCAATATCCTGACCGTCACTACCGCTGGTGCTGCAATGGATGGGCATATCTGTGATGGGCAAAATTCCGCATAACCTTGCCCGAACAGCTTCATTGAGAGGATCCGTGACACACTTGAGTTTGACGCGCTGTGAGTGGAGGTGAAGAAAAAGAGAAGGGACAACACAGAGGCTGGGTTGCTGGTATCTTTCAGGCTTGATGTTTGCGCTCGGAATCTGGGTTCTCCGGTGCGGTTGCTCTGCTGCGATGGAGGAGGACGAAGTTGTGAAGGCGTGAAGGTGAGCCATTTTGCTGAATCCCGTCTGCAATGCAATGGGCCGAAGTAAAACTTGAAGCAATGTAGCGTTTGTGGGTTGAGACTGGCCAAACGGCACATCCTCTTCAGGAACTTAGACGATTGGGATCTTTTGAGGTGAATATAAATGCTATGAGGATGCATTCCTCGGGGCGAAGGCAAGCTGGAATACTGGAATACTTGGGAGGAATTATACCCTCTAGAAAACGCATCGTTAAAGCATATTCCGAAATATCCAGTGACAAAAGTATAAAATTTCAAAATAATTATTGTCAACGAGATGGTTAGCGAGACCCAATATTGAGGTTTGTGACCCCAAAGTAAGGATTCGACGTAGTGGAGTACAATAAAATTGAGTATTGCCATGAATGCCATCTCCATCGATCACCGAACTGGAAGTTGATTTCAATGTCACCCAGATTTCGAAAGGCTTTAGTGCTGAAAAGTGTCGACACCTAACATGGCTGTAAATTAATGAAGAGGCGTACCTAACCTTATCCTTTTGTATGACACTAGATGTACCCGTCCTTATCCTTCCATTTATATATATATATATATATTTAATTATATTGGCAAGTGTAGTTTTTTAAGACTTTTCCAAAGTGATTTGACATATGGTTTATAATTACGATATAAATCATTTTTGTTTAAATTTATATAAATATATTATATATAATTTAAAAATATATGGTATAATGAAGTTTTGATTTAAAAGCATCTTTTTAATATACTCGGTATTGAAATTTGGGTTTTTAATGTTTTAAATCATTTTATTTTTGAGTTTCATTGTTTCATAACATATGCTCTTGAAGACGAAGACATGTTCCTTTCAACATTATGTATTTATAAATTATTTCTAACATTTTACTGAAGTATTATATGGTTCATGTAGGATCACCTTTGGTCATATACCATAGGTTTGGTGTAATGGTACCATGGGCTTTTAGGCCCAAAACGACCTTATGTTACATAGCATGTGGATTCAAAGTTGTAATACCAATAGGGAATTCATGGTATGGTCATCATCACAATATAATGAAGGTTTGGGGATTTGATTCAATTTAAATATAATGAAGGTTTGGGGATTTGATTTAATTTAATTTGTTGGTATATCATTTGGTATTTAGTAAATTAAAATGGTAAGTAAAGAAATGTTATATATATCTGAGAAATACAATCATGTAATGGAGTTGAAATTTATTTTTGATAAACCCATGTTAAGAAATATATTTAGCAAAAATAAATTATTGCTTTCTTAAATTTAAAAACATGTACAGATTTCATGTAACATGGAAAATACAACACTTATCGTCCTTAAAGGTATTGTGCATTTCTAAAGTTATTATAAGTCTATGCGACTCTTTGTTTTAATCTTGAAGCAATCATCACAAACTCTATGGGAGTATCAAAGTTTTGCATCCCTTTAGCTTTGGAGTGCTATCATCCTTGTGCACTTGCCCCTTCTTAAAAGAAATACAACCTTTCCTATGGAAGTGTTTCCATCTATTCTTCAATCAACTCTTGGAAATAAAATTGTGTACCAAGTGAAGCTTTTTTTTAGAACATGGGAGATCTATAACTTCTTCAATCAACTCTTGGAAATAAAATTGTGTACCAAGTGAAGCTTGTTTTTAGAACATAGAAGATCTACAACTTGCACTCAACTATGCAAGGTTTTGCTCCCTTATTCTTCCATGTCCATTAGACATGCAATCCTCTCATGAACTCTTTATAAATCCCTATACTTTGAAGAAAAATATATGATTTTTTAAAACATTTTGTCAAAGAAAACAAAGGAATGTTTTTGTGGACACATAGGAATAGGTGTCAATTGTTTATAATCAAGCTTTAGCACTTAAATATGTAATATGGCTGATTTATAATCAAAATACACTTTTCCAAGTTTGTCTATTTTGGATGGAAGTGCATGTAAACAAATAAATTACGAGATAAAATTTGTTAGACATGTGTAATGACATATCAACATGTTAAAGTCTGTGATTTTAGCTTTATTTCACCAAAATATGTCCTAAAACAAATCAATGCCACGTTCCTCTAATTATGCTTAAAAATGCTAAGCGCCATTATCCTTTTTTGGTTTTTATTTATATTTCACATATCTAACCTTCTTACAATGCATAAAATATGTCATCTTACAACCATAACAAGCACACCATCAAATATGTGCAATGTAATTGATATTTCAAGAACAAAGTTCATAAATATCTCCTCTTAAGGCATTTTAAAATTCACAACAATGCAACATATAATCATGTATCTTAACTCTCTCCCTTCACCATTTAATGAATTCAACAGTGTACCATAAATTCATTGACCTACTTCAAACTTGATTAATAATTTATCTTTTCTATAAAAAAATTATTATAAATATATCATTTCCAAAATATCCTTCTAATCCATCCTTATGTAATTATCTACCAACCCTTTTAGGTATTTCTAGGATGCATTACTACTTTCCCTCAAATAAATATTCTATCTTTCATGAAATAATCTAATCACACTTATCCAACATCATTTTTTATTCTACCCTCTATCTAAAATCCCTATCATGTGCATAAAAGTCCTTGATTTACTCAAAACCAAGTGTTGCATTCTTCATTGTCACCAAAATTAATGCTCGTTGGTTCTTATTCTCCTTCCTAGACATGTGCTTCAACCTGAATGTGAAGCTCTCTAAAAAACATTGAAAGGGGTCATGTGCTTCAACCTGAATGTGAAGCTCTCTAAAAGACATTAAAAGTGTTAGAGATAATGTAGAAATGCATCGTCTATTGATAGCATGAGTGGTTTGTTAGTTCCTAGTTCATAGGATCTGATCCATTATTCTTGGATCTAGTTTGGTTTGGGTTTACCTATAAATGTAATGTTTATTCAGTAATATAATGTGTGGAGTGTTTCTCCTACCGTGTGTGTGTTTGTGCGAGCCTTTGGCTCTGCACTTCCTCTTTCTTCAATTCTTATTTAAAAGGGGTTTGATTAAGAGTGGTGGGGTTTATAGGGAAGTGAGGGTGATACTAAGAAATGGATTAGAGGCAAAAATATTTTTCCAATCTTCATAATCAACACACAAATTATCAAGAATATGCAAGGCATGTGCTAAAGGGTGATTTCCCTTCTTATACTTAATCACTAATGGAATTGTTATATGTCATATGCCAATTTCATATGGCAATCTTCTTACGATTTAGACTGAGAATTGAGAAAAATACTTGAGGATAGTGATTAGTGAGACGAATGATCTCTTTATTGAGTATATATTGATGTCAATGCTTGAATCCTTGGACTAAAACATACAATTCTTTTTCATGTGTGTTGTAATTGATTTTAGCATCTAAGATTGTTTTATAATGATAGGATATGGGATTTGATCCCTTAGGTATATCCTTGAAAGAAAATTGGGAAACACTTATCTCTATCTCAAAGGAGTGCTACATATAGCGTAGAATAAGCATTAGTTCAAAACATAATGAAAATATGAGGTGACTTTCGTTTTCAATCCATCCTCAGTTCATGTGACATCTCCTTTTACACCTACACCAACTTTAGCTTCTTTTTCTAGAAAGATTGATCCACTTCTACAAATCATGTAAAAGAATTTATTGGCCCGAGTTGATGTAAAAAGTGATCAATACAAGAGAAATGGCCATTGATGTTTTGGTAAAGTTCAAAGCCGTTGAAGAGGATTTTCAAATCACCTGCTAAAGTAGGCATGGTCCATTGAGTTACAAGTAAAATAAAATGGCAGGATTAACGTACATGCTTGTTAGATCAAAGATGAAACTCGTATATGTATTAGAATTTTCGTCAAAGAAGGATTTATTTAGTCATACTTGTAGATTATGGATGTGTAGAAGATCCAATAAGAGGTTCACATGCCATACATGTTCTTACCAAGTATAAATGAATATAATAATATCACCTAAATCGACCATAACAAAGTGTCATATATATGGATGACCAATGTAATTAATTAGCAACTTAAAATTAGTTGGATAATTTGTGAGGCCAAAGGACACCATAATCCATTCATACAAATCATACTTGGTTTTAAAATGTGTCTTCCAGTTATTACCAGATTCCTGAACTACATTTAATGTTACTCAAAGTTAGGTCCATCATGGTGAAATGTAACACATGTTACAATTAATCTAGGAGGTCATAGTTATGAAGCAAGGGTGATATGCAACATCTAGAAATCATGATTGATGCTTGATTGGGTTGATGATAGATGTGGCTAAACACATATGAACTACATATTGAAATTAAAAATGAGTACCTCATTAGGGATATTAATATGGAGTTCTAATTCTATATTAGTTAAGAGGGCGATGCACACTACTAGATAGTTTGTTTGAAGGTCTATAACAATTTGTATATCTAACGCCAACACATGTTTGCAATAACTAGGAGGATAAAAATCGGAATGTAATGTAGTGATGAATGATATCCATCAATCTATAGCTACATCATTGAGTTCTACCGCAAGAGAAAGACCATTGTCGATGTGAGAGGAAGACAAACCTTGTGAGACATTGGCCCACCATTCTACTGCTTAACCCTTCAAGTGTGTAAGAGAAATGGAAATGTTATTGGTTGTGGTCAAACTGTCATGGTTTTGAAGTAATATTTCATATTGTAAATAGAGGAATTGAGCTACAGTTCTCCATCAATGTTCCCTACAAATTTTGGAAGGGTGATGAAAGCGTCCGACTGGAAACCTTGTGGTGTTGTGTTGAAGCGTGATTACATTATAAAAGAAAGGAAAATGATAAATTTTGATTTGATATGGATTTGTTTTAGTTTATAATGCTCCAACATTTGTTTCTACAACTCGAAAACTATTGGAATAATTGATCATCATTATCCATGACTAGGGCATAAAGGTAGGCAAGATCTAAGGAGAATTGGATGGAATCCCATCTCTAGATTGTTGCAGAGAGAACTAGGATAGTTCAAAGCTCAAACATGTTGTGAAAGAATAAACAAAAGTTGTTGCAAAGTGTGGGACCATATGCTTGTAGTTATAATAAAGCTTGAAGGATGAGGGAGTGGATCCTTAAGTAAACCCAAGCTCCCGAAAAACTTTTTTTTTTTTTTAAAGGGTGGTTCGCCGTTTGTTAGAGGGCTAGTCCACCTGGGGAAATGGTCACCACCTGCTATTCTAGAGAATCAAGGTGGCACGAATTACAATCATTACAATATGGGCTCAACAAGAGCAATATGTCACTTACAAGAATTGAACCTGGGTGGGGAGGGTAACACACATTCCTCCCAACCACCCAGGCTACAACCAATGGACTAGGCTCCCGAAAAACTTTGCTATAAAACTTTGCAAAATTCTAATGAAAATATTGTATATACAATGCAACAAATATTCAGACACGTCCCATATGTTTTTCTAAATATATATTAAAAGCTTACACACTTGATTTTTTCTTAAGAATATTTTTAGTTTTGTACAACTGAGGAGAAAATGATCAATTTTGACCAATATATAGGTGGTTATATATTTATATTATTTTATGTGTTATTGAGTTATCTATACCCATTCTCTTGGCTGGGCACTTTCTTAAATATAGGTTTGAACTCCTCCTTTAGTGGAAGAACAATTCTCAAGGTTGTGTTCAAGTTGAGGGTGTTTTTTGGTAGCTTAAGCCAATCATCCTATAAAAGTGTGGAGTTCAAGTTTTATCTAACATTTTATTAAAATTTAGTAATATTAGCATAAATATTTATGTAATATTTTATTTCAATAATTTAATAACTTAAAATTTAATTTTGCATATGTTCTCCAATAAAATCTTTATATTTTCATACAATTTATCATTAACAACCATACCCCTTTAAATCCTCAAATGAAATTCTTATAAAATTTGTAATGCAATGAAAACTTATGCATTCTAATATAAACTTCTCTTTCTTTAATTCCTTCTCACCATAATATGCATTCTAATATGAACTTCACTTTCTTTAATTCCATCTGGAATGCATCATTAGAAACCTAAACCTTGAAGAATTCCCACTCCTTAAGTTGATGCATAAGTGAAATGATCCTTTCTTAGTATATGAAGCAGCAGTTCATATGCCCACTTCTTAAGTTGATGCACAAGTGGTCCTTTCCTACTATGTCAAACATCGACTTTATATGCTCTAAGTTCCTTTTTTGCTTTTATTGTAAACCAAAATTTCAATCAAAATTAACAACCAAAAACAAGCATTTACATAAATATCTTTAACATTAGTAACATGAATTTCGTAGTTCTCTTTTTTCTCTAATTAAAATTCAAAATTTTATTAAAATTAACAATGGTAAAATTAATAATACATGAAAATGCGAAATACCATTATATGAATAAAATGAATATTCTTGATATATTGACAAGTCTAAAGAACATAACCAACTATTCATACAGATCATGGCTAATCTTAATTCTAAAGACTTATATTCATTGACATAATTTTTTTAAAATTGATCTACTATATATCATTTATGAAATCAATCTTTAAAACATATATATACTTTTTAAACTAACTTTCAAATCATCTATTCTCAATAAATGGAATCCATACATGATTTTTTTATCTTAATTAGTGCTCTTAAGTTGCTATAGATACTTCACTATCCATGTTTGTGCCATGCACAAAATCCTATTATCTCTAATTAAGTTATTTGACAACAACACACATACTTAACAATTTATTTCTAATTTTTTTTTATTAAATTAGATTCAATTACATTAATGAATTTGATAATGTCTTGTTTAAAATCAAGTCAATCTCATGCAGAATCCTCCATTAATATTTTTGAAAAAACATAATATAATGTATCATTGTATAATATTTTAATAACATTTTCACTTATTAAGGGATTTCATTATTTATTGAACAATTTGCTATCTCATCATCCTTTTTCTTTCGCATAACCATATAACATTGTTTTGTCATTTTCATTGCATATATAAAATGCTTCACAACAAAATGGTAATAATATTATATTTTTATTTAATAACTATTTATTATCCAAAACATTCAAAACCATAATTCCTATTAATGATATTTTTTATCTTGAAAAACGATAATTAAAAATGGATTCAATAACCCTATTGAGAGGTCAAATATACAACTAGGTAGGAGTAAGTTGTGCAATGTCACATTTAATATTTAAAAGATAACATAAATAAAATTATAAAGTAAATATTAAATAAAATTAATTATATATTTAAAATTAAAATTACTTTTTATTATATTTTTTTTTATATATAGGTATTTGTATTTTTTTAATATTTATATTTAATATGATATATTTTTAATTTAAAAAAAAAAATAGTCAATAACTTCTTAACTATTTCCACTTTAAAATTATTTTGTTCAAATAGATTAAAGTAATTTATTAGATTTTTCAATGTTTAATTATATGTACATATATTTATTGACAAATTTCGTTGTAATTTTTTTAGGATTAATCATTTTTCAAATGTCTTAATACATTTCAAACTAATATAGATACTATAACTTCACAATAAATTATAAATTGAAATTATTGGTCTCAACGAAGCAAAAGAATTGGAAAATTACTTGAGAATAAAGAAAGACTAATATGGATTAAGGTTGGCTCTACCAAACAAAAATATGATATACTTCGTAAGACCTCAAATTTAAAAGACTCACGAATATTTATAAATGAAGACCTCATTCTAGAGGATAAGGACGAACTAAGAAAAGAGGTCCAAAAAGTAAAAGAAGCTAGGAAGGAGGGGAAATGAGCATTAATTAGAAATATGAAAGTTGTTATTCGAGTTAGAAACTCAAATAGTAATAAATAGAAATTTGACACACTCTGGATCCTCTCCTGGAAGTGTCGATGCTTTCCATGGAGCAAAGGCTCCAAGTTAAGTTAGATCCCGGGTGAAATTGATATTATATTACTGGTTGAAACTTAGGAACATGAGGAATCCAAGGTCCTTGATATAGACAGATATGTTCGTTGGTTGATATGGAATAAACGTGCATGTCATAGATGCATTGGGGGTATAGTCTGCTACATTAGGAAGAACATATCCCCTCATCTTAGGATTTATAATAAAGACCCTTACAACCAATTTATTTGGATAGATATCATAGTCATTGATAATGAAAAAACCTACATAGCCATTTGTTATTTTGCCCCTATTAATTCTAACTTCTATAAAAAATACAATTTAGATAAAAATTGTCCTTATAATGGTTTAGAACATGATATTTCTAGTCTAAGAAAGGAAGGAAATATGCTTTTGATGGTGACTTCAATGCCCAAACATCGAGTAATCAATCTATTCTTTTAAGCAATTATTCCAACCCTAATCCTCTTTGGTTAGATGAAGACCTTGAGCTAACTAATTGATACAAAAGAAGTTATGAAGATCTAGGTGCAAATTTATTCGGTTCTGAGCTAGTCAATTTTTGTAGTAACAAAGATATTATCATTTGCAATGGACTAACCAAATGGACAAATTCTAGCATGATGACTTGTATTCACAAGCTTGGCAGTAGTGTGGTAGATTATGTTATTTCAAATATCCATGAGCTTGAATCCGATCATAGGCCTTTAATTATAACTCAATATTGCCATGCATAGCGATCCCAAAGAGAAAAATTATCATTTCCAAAAGCACATGATCTTCGATAAAAATAAAACGACATTTTTCTCCACAATTTAAAAAAAATGATTTGTTTCCTTTATCTAGTATGAATATAGAAAATATCTACCACAATTTTACCACAACCCTCTCGTTGTCCATTAGCAAGTTCTCTATTGAAGTCTCAGTTAAAAAGAGAGATATTATAACCAACCCTTGGTATGACCAAGAGTGTTAAAATGCGAGAAAAGAAATTAAGCAAGCTATTGCAGAATCGATAAAAATGCACAAGATAAATCACTACAAAACCCTAATTGAAAAAAAAAGGCACTATCTTAGTAAACGACGGGAAAATCTCTTACACCTCTCCAAGATGGCTCCTAAGAAATTCTGGAGGAAAATTCTAACTCGCAAAACAAAAGAAGATAATAAGATTGCATTAAAATACTCGAATTCCTATATTAAAAAGCTTTACGAATCCTTGAATATCATATATAACATTCAAACCCTCCCTACAACAAAATCATTTTTCTCATTAGAAGACAGATTTTGGGGCTAAGCGCTTAGCAAATGGAAAATCCAAAAACATTGAAGGCCAACAAACAAAAATCTAAAAAATTGGGGGGGCATGTCCTCATCCCGCACATTCACAAACTCTTTAATCTAGTAGTCAAGCAAATGTTCCCTACACCTTGGACTCAAAGCCTCATTATTCATTTTTTCAAAAGTGGCAATAAAAATAACCCCTCTAATTATCAAACCATTATGATTAGCCTTCTCCTAGCCAAGTTATACAGTATTATCTTAGAGAATAAGATCAATGAATGGCTAGAGATGGAAGGTAAGAGGGCTAAAGGCCAAGTAGGTTTTAGAAGGAATCATTCAACCACAGGCCACCTCTTTACGCTTAGGATCATTGCAGAGGAATGTCGTAACACTATTAGAGGAAATTTGGGGTCTAAAATGGGCCTCCTAAGGAAAACAATAAAAAAAGCCACATCACACTACAAATATGCCATGTCACACTAAGTTAAAGGTGTTATCTAGTGAAGGTCAACCTATAATATCGTATGTTGGGTTTGTGTAGAATTAAGAGATAATGGTTGAAACTAATAATGAAAGGTTTAGATTCTTATGCATGCACAATAGATGATATAGTGGTAAATTTTTTAATAAATGTACCGCTACTTCTTTTTATATATTTAATAAAATTTAAAATAAAAATAAAAAACTAAAATTATAATGAAAAAATATAATTACAATAATACTAAGAATAAACAATCACTATTTTTATTTTATATGATCACTACTTTAAAGTCTTTTAAATGTTAGTGGGGTAATTTTGAAATAATAATAACATTTATATAATTAATCTCTTAAAAATAAAAATAAATAAATTTAAAAAAGTGTCATAAATAAAAGAAAAATAGGAGAGAGATAAAATAATATTTCACTATTTTTTAGATAACTCTCTCCTCCGAACTCGGAATTTAAATGGTACCAAAAACATCAAATTCCGAGTTCCAAGGAGAGAGTTATAGGAAAATTAGTAAAATATTATTTTATCTCTCTCCTATTTTTCTTTTATTTATGACTTTTTAAAATTTATTTATTTTTATTTGTAAGAGATTAGCTATATAAATGTTCTTATTATTTCAATATTACTCCACTATCATATTAATTAATATGAGATTTATATTTTAAAAAATTTAGAAGTAGTGATAATATAAAATACTCTATATTTATTATTTAAAGTATATTTATTATTTCAAAATTGATCCACTATCTTTTTAATTAATGTGAGATTTATATTTTAAAGAAATTAGAAGTAGTGATAATATAAAATACTCTATATTGATTATTTCAAGTATATTTATCATATTTCGAGATGAGCTTTTCAAAATCTTAACCAATGTGAGTTTTATATGCAGTTAGTTATTGTTCAACTCAAGTTACCATGACGGTTGACCAGAATACTAAAATTCTATTGGTTTAAAATATCTTACTCATCGCACACTCATCCATGACACATTTTCTTATAAGGCCCATTTTAGACCCCAAATTTCCTCTAATTGATAAGTCGGATATTTTTTGTTGCTTTGTGGACTTTAGAAAAGCTTTTGATACAATGCCTAGAAACAACCTATGGAATAGGCTAGAGGAGCTTAATGTTCCTTTTGAATTGAGAGTTGCCGCGATAAGTTTATACGAAAAGGTCATTGTCAAGTTTAAGAATAATGAGGGCCGGGAAGCGGATATAAATTGTAATATTGTGCAGTTAAGCAAGGTTTCCCCCTCTCCCCTACCCTTTTTGGCATTAAGATTAATAAACTCGAAAGGTGTTTATAAGAAGTACCTTGTGCTGGCACGATCTTAACTGGGATAGTTATCATCCTCCTGCTTTATGCTGATGATATTGTTCTTATGGCAAGGTGCTCCTTTGATCTTAATAAAAAATTAAGAATTCTCATTTATATTTATGCTCTAACATGGGTATGAATGTTAACACCGACAAGACAAAAATTATGATTATAAAATCTAAGAAAAACACTTCTGCACATTTTATTTATGATAACAGTAAATTTGAGGAAGTGACTTCGTACAAGTATCTTGGAATTGATATTCATCACAAGCTCAATTCGAACCACAACATTGAGAAAATGATTAATGGAGGATGGAAAACTTATTTTGGTCTTGAAAATAATTGTAAATCATCCAATGTGGTCATGTGGGATAAAAATAAGTTCATATTTGAAACTCTTGTCATCCACGTTATCTTATACGGTTGTGAAGTATGGTGGTGCAACATTTATAGAGAATCTTGGAGAAAGATTGAGTAAATCCAAAAGCGGTTTATAACTTATAAACTCAAAATTAAAAGCAACACACCTTATCATATTCTCCTCTTAGAAGTGAGTATTTTTCCCATCAAGAGCATGGCTATGACTAGGTACCTGAACATTACAAGCAAAAGAAAAATAACATGGAAAACGAGAGACTTCCTAAAGTTGCTTTAAATTCAAGTCAAAACCAATTATGCCTCAAATAGAGTTGGTGTAAAGATACGATGGCTTGGTTAGACCATTGGGGCATTGATGAAAATGACACTTTGCAGAATATCTATAATGTCAAAAATATTATTTCTTCTAAATTTAAAGAGAAATTGTGGTGCGAGAAAAATTTAGCGATTAAGAGAAAACTAAGATACTATAAGGAGGTCATTAACACTAATTTGGAATATCAGAATTAACTCTCGGTAATAACTGAGAGATAATAACTAGTTCAAAGAAGAAAATGAATATAGCCAAGATTAGAACAAACTCTCATGAGCTCCATAGCGAAACAAGGCGTTGGTCAATTCCCAAAACTCTATAGGTGGAAAGGGTTTGCCATATTTGTGAGTTTATGAGCGTTGAGGATGAAAATCACTTTCTCTTAGAGTGTCCTCCTTACACCCGCATTAGATATGTGTTGAACATAGTATCTGCTACAATACAATCCTTTCTAACCTCCTGACTTGCCAAAACTATAGTGAGCTTGGAAAGCTTCTTTCTAAGCTTTTTGAGCATAGGAACAAAAGTTTAAAGCAAACCAAGTAATAAGCTTCTTAAGGTCCGATTGAGTAAAGTTGGTCTAAGTGAATGTTAATCATCATCATCAATACATATTATCTCGTATTTTTTGTAATTTTAGATTACTGAAATTATATCGCAAGATTCATGCAAAAAGCAAATCACTAGAAAGATACAAATCTAACTTACTCCATTTTAATTTGGTTCACTTCATTGTTAAATATATATTTATTTTTAATTAATTCAATTTTAAAATTTTACACAAAAACGTAAAAAATTAATACCAACATCTATTTATTTTTTATATATGATAATATTAATAATTTACAAATTAAATTTCTAATATCTATATCAGTCTATTTTCAATGATATTAATTTATTAAATCAACTTTTATAAATATAAATTAAACTTTCAAACTGTATATTATTATAAGAAAAATAGAGTTATTTTCTTTGTTGTTTAATAAAATAAAAATGTTATTAAATTATTAATATACTTGTAAGAATAATTAATATTATATAAATTATGTTATATAGGTTAAAAGAGGTTGGGTTGGCCCAAGTTATTGTTATTTATGTAGGAATAATTATGAATCTACACAACATATTATGGTGGAATGTGTGTTCCACATGGCATAATATCATTGCACAACTTAAATTGGATCAGCAATGAGAATTGGATAACTTTGAGGAAGGTGTATATAAGTGGCATAGGAGGTGCAGAAGTATTTCACATCTACCAGCTTTGATTTTATGGCATATTTGGTGGGTTAGAAACAAAGCTATATTTGAAGAAAAAGTTCTCAGTTTATTTTATTCATACAATAGAATCCTGGCTACATTAAAAGATTACAGTTATAATTCAAGACAGGAGGGCACAAGACAACTTGGTAACTTCAACATTCCTCATCATAAGACGATTGCATTTTTTGATGGTTCGACAATTGATGGTTCACGTGTTGTAGGGGGGAGTGATATATCTCAATAAAGACCATTATTTCACACTTATGATGAATTGTGGAAAAGGAACCAACACCAAAACTGAATTACTTGGATTGTGGTGTGTAATTACGGTTGCTGCTACTATGAGTTTGTATGTGTTGACTGTATTTGGTGATTCTGGTGATTCCAGGGTGACGATAAAATGGGCTCAAAAAAAATATAAATTAAATATCCTTTCATTACATCACTTTCATTTAATATGTTCTGATGAAGAACTTTTTTGTTTTTTTTGTCAATTATTGAAGAACATTTGTATTTTTGTGAACATAAATCTTGTATGACTTATGAAATTTTGTACTAATTTGATTCGTAATATGAATACCAATACGATTTTTTTTCACTGAAAAAAAGAGTTAAATATACAATTAAAATTAAAACATTTCATATCCAACTTTATATATTCTAATCAATAAGATTCTTCATTACTCTCCCTGGGATAAACAATAATTGCTGGTACTCTTTCTAACCAATCACAATTAGTTTGACATCCCTCAAAACCTCGAAACCCCACCGCTCTGTATTCATTTAAGTTACCCATTTCAAATAATGGCATACCTTTAACATCAATTAGGCTGTAGCTTTGGCTTGCTTGCTGTTGATCCCTCAAGCAGCCAAGGGCCGTTCAAAAAAGCGAGAACCTGTTTGTCTGTGTTCATTTAAGTTACTCATTTCAAATAGCGACAGAGCCTTATCTTCATTTACTCTATTGCTTTCGCTTGCTTGCTGTTAAGTCTTAAGTCTTGACCCCTCGAGCAGCCAAGGGCCATTCAGAAAAGCTTGATTTTGCTTTTTACCTCCCCATTTCAGTCTTGTCGGACATGTTCCTCGCTGTGCTCCGATGTTTATAAGTGACTTTCAGCATCGATCCTCGAAATCTTTCTATTTTTGACAAACATGAACGTTGATTTCATCTCATTCTTAAATTGGTTGGATATTTAAATGGAGGTGTCGTCTATCCCACGTTGTTGGTCAGTCGACTGTCTTTTTTAAATGTCGACCGATAAACAAACATGGAGCGGAATATTTCAATTCCAAATTCAGTTCATGCATATCTAGATGATATGGTTTTTTTTTAAACAGGATAAAAAGTGACGGTTTTGATATTATAAACAATTTTTTTATTGGTTTATTTTTTTTTTGGACATGATGGACATTTTGCCAATCGAATTCCAACCTGAATTGCCAACTCACAATTATATTGCTCATTCTTTGGTAAAATAAGTTTTACTACTAAAACAGAATATAAAAATGCAATAAATGAATTAAGTAGTCTCAAATCACAATTCTTTGTATATCTTTTTCATTTTTAGACAGAGCTCTATATGGAACTTTCCTTTTGTTAAAAATGTGGCTCAATAAAGAATTAAGAATTGTGTTTCGATGCTGTGCATGTTTGAAGTTACAAATCCATTCCGAATTTCCGATACACCACAGTTCAGTCGAGATTTAAACAGCAATGCAGTGGAGATCTCGTAACCAGTGGTCAAATTTGAAAATGCAGTGGAGATCTCGTAACCAGTGGTCAAATTTGAAGGGTGGGTATTAATTTATATTGGAAGGGCATTTGTTTTTGGAGTCCTTCAAAGATGAAAGGCAATTTAAATAATTGTACTTCAATTGATAAGTATAAATTAATTAACTAAACTCTTCCTCCCCAAAAATGCAAAACAGAAATATTTCCCATCCAAATCTTTACAATCTTAAACAGTTGAGCACTTCTGAATATCTATATGATAAAATGGTATCTTTTCAATAAAACCGAATTTGAACACATTAATTTGACATATATGTAACATTAATTTTACAATTCATTAAAATAAAAACAATTTTGTTGTATTTTTCTGGGTTAGACCACACTTCATTATACAGAAAAATTACTTAGACTATGCAATAACCATATTGGGGCATCTACATGATGTTATGCATACTGCTGAGAAAATTACTAACTGTTAACTATGTACAAAAAGAAGCCACTACGCAAAATGAGGCTATAATAAACCTACAACCAAAATCTACATATAAAACCAACCAAAACCTTAATTCAAACTGGAGAGAAGGAAACCATCCAAGCTTGAGAGATGTAAGAATGATGGACACTAGGAGCCTAAGAAAAAACAATGCATACCTCAAAAACACATTAAAAAAAATCCTCCATACCAACCAAGTTAGCAACACTAGCATCATAAGGGCCTGGGCATCAAATTTTGTTGTTCAACACTTGTCGCAACAACACACAGGTATGGGATGGAGGGGAAATGGAATCAATCCTAAGTCAACTGGAGCCTTGCAACTCGCTACATGTTTGAGTCTTGACAATCTACCTTTTAAATTGAACCAGAACAACAAAAGAAGTTTGTTAATGGCTCAATTTGCGAAAAGTCTAGATACATGAGTAATTAAGAGCTCGAGGCTCTAAAATTTGATGTGTTTTTTACCAATCCACAATTCGATGAATTCATTGTCATTGGCATGAAATTTAAGTTATTTAATGAAAGAATTAATGTATCTAGCTCTATGTCGAAACTGTTTTCCATGCTAATGTGGGTCACTTCCCTCCTTATTGTCCTACCAAAAGGTATGATAATGAGGAAGAAGATTTAAAATTATAGACTTCACCATCAAAGTCTAAGCCTTACAGTCACATTGGTAAGGACTAGTTATAAGAAGATCACAACAATCCAACGTGTCAAATCTCAGATGATAGTGCAAATTAAAGACTTATATGGTAAATTTAATATAAGACTTACTTATAGTTGTCTCTTACTCTTTGCGTCTTGACACATTTGATAATTTATGGTTGTCTTTGTGCCTTGAACCAATTGGTATTATAAGGTGAGGATGTGCATGCATAATAATCCTTAGTCATGACTATGCGTTGAGGATTTAAATGGAAGAAGATGTAAAGACATATAATTTTTATACGTATTTTGGTGGCGAGTGTCGAAGAGAAACGTGGTGAGAAACTACATATTTTTGGAAGGACGGACGGAGGGAGATTACATGATCATGATCATGCCACTCATCAAATTGAAGACAATTCCTAAGCCAAAAATTGTTTTTTAAATTTTATTAATAACCATTGTGGTACTTTGGTCCAAATGTTTTTTCTAACTCATTGTTTCTCCATATTGTGTGCCTAGTGCCACCTCTCTATATCAATGCATAAATCAACCTCAGCTTGGTTTGTGGTTCTAGTTGCATGCCATTATTTGTAGTTGCATGGCATTGAGTGTTGTTTAGAGTTGTCGTGAGTCTGTGACATTCATGCAATAAATGAAGTCTTGTAAAGGAGGATTCATCAAAGGGGAAATTTGAATTTCATTTTGACGAAAAACTAGTGGACATTGGTATCCAGGTTCACATAGGTAGTAGGCACAATGTTTCAGCCTTGTTTTGGGCCTAGTAGTGGTTCTATTATTACAGCCATAGTCATTGACACATTGTCACACCTTAGATCTCAGCCCGAAGTGAGTCGGATTCAGAGTCAAATCTCAGTGGCTAGTACCTCGTAGTCGTCAGTCATCACTCGTCACCTTGCAAAGCTAAGAAGTGAGTGCATGACATGAGTGAGTAAATGATTATAATTTATGATATTTCCAATATTTTGAATGGCGAGTAGAATTTTATAAAATAGGAATTTCAACATATAAATTGAAATTTATATGGATGGGTAATTTCAAATGTTGCCCTTCTTTTGAAATATTGATATAAATTATGTCCTTCCTGTTCCAAGCATAAAATTCAGATTTTAATTTTTTTTTAAAGAGCAATTTTAACTTTACGCTTCTAGGAAAAGCTAGGAAAAGCTAGAACCCTTTGAAAGGGCCGGGCCCGGGAAGGGTTCAAATTTGAACGCTAACAGTTCCGATGTACACTGCGCAATTGATCACCCTCCGTATTTTTTTTTTAAATAACTCCGTTTATGGCAACATCATGTCATTCAATTCACGAAAGTGACAGGCCCACTTATCCGTTATTAAAAGAATGATGTATATCTATCCAGGTTGCCGCCCATGAACGTCAAATCAACGATAAACTTTGCAACAAGAAAAAATATAATAATGACATTAAATGCTACTTCATTATCACTTTATAACGTAAAACGTACTTTATGTATAAAAAGTTATTTTATTTCCTTGCCATGATACGCATATTATTACCTTTTATAAGACAAACAGGTTTCAGATATGAAAGCAAGCAACATGATCTTAGAGATAAGTTTGTCAGATATGAAAGGAAGCAACAATATGATATTAGAGATTAGTTTGAATAATATCAAGTATTTTGAATACAGATTTAGTAGTTGAGATCGGCGAAATATTCAACCTGTACTTCTTATTTTTAATTTTTTTAAATAGTTTATTCTATGATAAGACGAATCTTATCTCTTTCCTTAATAATATTTAAGTTCAAAAAATCATTTATAAAATCCTTGGACTCCTCTATGGTCAAAGGATATTTTTGCAAAACGTTTATGGTGTCGAAAAGTGCTTGTGCAACAAAGAAGATATTGTACAAATAAAAAGTTGTTCTTATTTAAATTATTCAATATTATATGAATGTGTAGGGTAAGTAATTTTCCTCAAGTTAATTAACTAAAAAATTCTATACTGCCACTGAAACAACTTTCGTATAAGGATTTTGTAGGTTGTAAGACTTCAAACTTGAAGGGCCCAAGATTGGTAGGCATTTTTCACAAGTGGAAGTTTTCTTCTTTATGGTGGGAATAGTTTTTTTCTAAAACGACGATCATGTTTTAACTGACATTTGCTTCTTCTTTTTTTTATTAAATTGTAACTTTAATTTTGATCCCACTTCCTTATATTATCTATTTTGTATGGAATGTAATTTAAAAGTACTCTTTTAACAAATTCTAACTTCGAATTTGATTTAAACAAATTTAATCTTTCTTATGCAAAATCACAGGGTAAGTATCATTTCCCAAACCCTACCTTCAATATTAAAATGGATCTACAGCTCTCTGCCTTAATTGATTGTGTACAATCATGTCAAATGATTTAATAGTTTGCATTTTCTGTGTTCTATTTGCAATTTATCAATACACGATGTACACGAACATAACATGTCGGATAACATAAAATATTTTCTATGTTCGTATGTGCAAATATGATAAGAAGATTTGGTTGCAACATCCTCAACTAATTTAGAAATACACCATTTGAAAACTTCTAATCGAAACAATGCTTGTTTAAACAGATTTATTTATTTATGTAGTAGTTTTTAAATCCGTATAAGGCCGCAGTTATAGTGGCCTGGTTTCTATTGTCCTTGACCACACATCCATAGATCTCAACTTTGGATAAGGAGGCTAACGTTGTTCCAGTGTGTTGGGTTAGGAATGATGCATTGATGATCTCTATATGTTAATTATGTTGCATTATATTTAAAGTGCAAAATTGCAAGTCATATTTCCTTTAAAGTAATACATTAAAATTGTGTACATGGTGTATTGATTTCAGCGAGGAATACATTAAAATTGTGTACATGGTGTATTGATTTCAGTGAGGAATACATTAAAATTGTGTACATGGTGTATTGATTTCAGTGATAATAGTTCTGTTTTACTTATGTTAAAATTGTTTTTAAAGTAAATAGATTTCGATTTTGAATATGCTGGTATTGATTTTAGAATAATGTATGTTTCACCAGTTCTTAAAAAGAATGATTCTAGTGAAGAATATTAATACAAAAATTCCTTTTCTTCAAATTATTTTTAAAATAAATATAGATTTTACAATTGAATATGATGCATTGATTTAAAAATCAAATTAGACCTGTTGTATTTATTTTAATGTTTTATATATATTTTTTCAATTATTAATATTTATTCATAAAATTTATTGGTATATTATATCATAGTTTTTTTATGTTCACAAAATGAATAACATAAATGTAAAAGATGTAAGAATACATATACAAATTATGTGTTAGACACATAGAAAAAAGAAACTAGCACATGTAATTGAAAAATAAAATTAAAACATAGAAATACATAAAATTGAAAAACAAAATTAAAAGATGAAATATATAAAATTGAAAAACAAAAATCACTACAAGAAAGTTAGTTGATTAAATAAGAGAGTATAAAATTGTAAAAAAAAAAGCATAAATACAAAATAAAATTAAAAATTAAAAAATAGAGTTATACTATGTAATAACACTAATTTCATTAATAATCATTTAAAATATACAATAATAAAACAAATCTCAAATATAAACTAAAATAACTATATACATCTTGAAATTAAATATAATGAATAAATACAAACTCATATTGTAAAAGTTAAGAGATGTTGATATGCATGCAAGTCAAATTTTGTAATGAAAAATCTCATAATGATGCTAATATCCTACTAAGAGGAGAATAATCTAGGTCTCTCTGGTAAGTTGATCCGTATCTTAGGGACTGTCTCTCTGGTAAGTTGATCCGTATCTTAGGGACTATTATCATAAAAAATTCATTTTGGGTCAAAGCCTCAAGAGTCATCTTCTGTAAGATGCATTTAGGGATTAAGGACCTTAGTTTCCTCTCCCAATCATGGTCAAGGCCTTGTCAATCCCATCCCTACTACACAAAAACTCCTAATGGTTTCATTATCCCACTCATATGGAAAATATCACTTTTAGAGGATATATGTTACAGTTCAAGGCCTTAAACAATTGCCCATTTTTCCAAAAATATTCATTTAATGTCTAATTACCATAATTTCTCTGGCAAGACCCATCCATGATACATAAAACATCATAATAGTACCCATATCTCACTTGAAGGATAATGATCCCCTATAGAGGAAATATTATGTAGATTATAGAATTATTTATGACCTTCCATTCCTAAAGGCTTCATCTTATAGGGCCAATTGGCCTTATTTTCCTCTCTTTATCACATTTAATGTATTAAGACCCATCCCTACTATAGGAGACCTCATAATGGTATCCATATATTCCAAAGATATAACCTTTAATAATCTTGTTTTATGGTTTTTAGGTTTTGTTGATGGTAAATAAACCCTAAGAATTTAAATCCTTGAAACCCATTCCTACTGCACAAAAAGTCAGGAAACCGTGCATATGAGAATTAAGAAAACATCAACATGATGATTGCAATGCATTCCAGGGCAGACAAAAGAATGTCTAATAAAAATTAGAATTAATGAGTGGTGACAGATCATCCATGGGAAGACTAAACAAAATATTTGCTTGGAAAAATTACGTGAAGACCATAATTGTTTGAAATATTAATCTTGCTCTGCGCTTGAACACCAAGGTATTTGAATAACGAATCCTACCATGGAGGATTGAAACGCTGGACAGTTGATAATCTTTAATGTGCCATGAATTCTAACTACGCAGCATGGGTTAGGGTTTTTTCCCCTCTGGTGGTTGGTGTCGATGAGCCCTAAATGGTAAAAGAATTATGTAGAACATTGATGAATAAGAAAATCTAAAATTAGCTTGAAATTGTATTTGCAGTGACAAAAAGCATAATAGCATAATTTTAGTATGAATATGGATACAAATATTATTTTATATTATATTGAAAAAAATATTTAATAAATAAAATACATTTTTTATATATTATTTTTAATTAAATTTTCATCAATATAACATAAATGTACATAAACATTTATATAATTTATAAATAAATATTTTTAATAAAATATTAAATATACAATTAATATGAAAGATTATTAATAATTATTTTAATAAAAAATATACAATTAAATTTAAATTAGATTTATGTTTTATAGTGCTAAATTAATTAAAATTTGATTTTTTAAAATTGATTAAATGAAAATTTAATTATCTTTTAATCAGAAATTATATATACATATTACATCTGCATGAAAGAATTCGAATTCTTCTGAATTTCAGTCCCATACCACATGCAACTTATTCGAAATCACCAACCCCAGCTTGCTTCTACAGGAATTCAAACGGGTGGAACCGTTGGAACCTACGCTAATTTTAATCTTGAAGATGATGAATCTCCAAAGTCAAAGGTGGAATTTCGAGTTCAACTCAACATGAACATTTGTGCAAATAGTCAAGGATGTAGTGCAAGATAGGTGGTTATTTAATATTCACTGATTTAGTGCAAGCTAGAAAATAGAAAACATTGAAAGTACAGCGGTGCTCTGTCGAAAACAGGCCAACCAGTATGAAAAGGATTTTTATCACATAAAAATAGGTTATATAACTCTAGGCTTATTTTTAACCAACAGCGTTCTAGGAAGATCCCTACTTGCCTTTCATGTTTGTGCCTGCTACCAAATACCCTGGGTGCAGATCCCTCAGATTTAGAGGTTTAATTCAGTTCCTTAGGTTGCTCCTTCCTATAAGAGTTGGATCCCGCCGCCACCTGACCGAAGGGAGAGGAAGATGGTCTTACACTGGATACTTTCCCACTCCATACATATTGGGAAAACGTAAGCTATCGTTGTTCATTAGTTTGGGAAGTGAGTGGATTGAAGAAATTATAGATCATTTGGGGTTATGAGATATTATATGGAGATTGTTGTTCAATAGTTTAAAGTGGATATGGGATTTATAATTTGTCATATCTTTGTCAGTATTACAAGATTTTACAAGGGTTAAGGGTTAATGGTGTTCAATGATATTGGGAAACTTGGATTATCTCGATTAAAATTAGGAGAGTATACATTACTTACAAAGAAGCTTAAATGAGTCTAATTTATCCGAGACGGGTTATCAAAAGACATATTTGATTATATTTCTTATTCAGTTAATATATATTTTCTTTTTATAAGTTTTTTTTAATGATATAATCCTTAAAAGCAAGTGTTGGCCTTTAATGTTATAAAGTTGCATTCTATAATTTAGATTCTATAATTGACTAATTAGTTTGTTAGTGTGTATAATGCATAAATATATACAATTTCTTAACATTAAGTAAAAACAATGTCTACTCTTCTAATTTTTCTAGTAATTGGTCCATGTGGCTCAAGATTAACGAACTAAAGATGTAATAAAAAAAAAGGTAAAGTAGAGCACACTGAATGAGAAGACTTGGTAAAAAACATGAGTATCCAAATGTATGCTAAAGGGAAGGTGTGAAACTCATTTTGTTGCACAACGTTGTGGTGCATCCATTCTATGCATGCCAAGACTAATGATTAGATGTATTGTGACAACATAGGGCGGATTGCACTGTAGAAATATTAATGGACTGGGTTTGGCTACGTTATTTGGTTGTATTGCATCCTTAGTTTGCAATCTGTTTGGTCTCAATGCAATTCTTAGAGAACAAATGTAACTTTTGATGGTGGTGATAAATATAATGAACATGTCCCAAGCTAATTGCAAATCCATGAGTAAATTGGGATATTAAAACATGTTCCAAGCTATTTGTAAAGACGAAATCAATAATTCCGTAGAAGGATTGAAAGAGGGAAGAATAATTATTTAGCATAGTGATATAAATAATGAAGTTTAGAATTTGTTTTCTATTTTTTTATGTTGTTTATGTTATTGTAGAGCATAGTTTATCTAATAATTTTAAAACTAATTGATTTTCTAGTTTTGATCTTTATATTATATTTTAGTTTTTTTTTATTCTCCAATTCTTTATTGTACTATAATTTTTTTTTAAATTTATGTATGATAATATTTTTAATGATATTGATAATTTATATAGTGAACTTTTCCTCTATTCTCAATGATTTAGTTATGACTTTATATTTTTATGCCAACCACTCTGAAGCTACAAGTTGATTTTAATAAGCTTCTCGTCTTTCATGTTAATCAACTTATTTAGTTATGACTTTATATTTTTATGCCAACCACTCTGAAGCTACAAGTTGATTTTAATAAGCTTCTCGTCTTTCATGTTAATCAACTAGTTGATTTTAATAAGCTTCTCGTCTTTCATGTTAATCAACTTATGTTTGTATATAAAGTACTCAATCATAACCATATTCTCAATAAAAGAAACTCACTTCTATAAAACATAATAATTTTAAATTTAAGATTACAAATTATATATTATTTATAAATTTATTCTTGAATCTTTATTCAGTTGTAATATCACCTATTCTCCATCCTAGTTGTCATTTTGCCATAAGGATGGTTTCAATAACTTATAATAGGAGGCCACCTATTGTCCATCTTATAGGTCTAGGATGTAATCTAATTTATATTAATGTTTAATGATTCATACCTTTATAGATAATTAATTAATTTAGTTTTATGTAGAATGTTTTTATATAAATTTTAATTGGATTTAAGCAAAATTTAATAATAATAATTATTTTATTTTTCATAATTATATGGATAGTTGTTTATATTTTAGAATTTAGAGTTGAGTAGCAAGTATGATTTTCCTATTATTTTATTTTCCATAATTATATGGATAGTTGTTTATATTTTAGAATTTAGAGTTGAGTAGCAAGTATGATTTTCCTAGATTGCAAGAGGATGAAATAAATGTATTATCTAGATTGATTTTATGAATGTAGTTCTAAATTCCAAATATATAATTATAAAAAAAATATAAAAACAACAACTTATAGCTAATAGATAAATAACTGGTAGTTGATCCTTGATCCTTGATAATGAAAAACTCATTAAACTAGTAATAAGATAAATGATAATAAACAGTAGACAAAAAAAAATAGTAACTCATAGAGAACCCATTTAACTTAAAAAAAAAAACGAGTGATAACAAATAGCTGCTAAAGGATTACAACTATATAATACAAGTAACAGATAACATGACACTTGAATCTCAACCACAAATTGAGTTGCTGTGATATTTATAACTTGTGTTCCATACTTCAACATTCGTTCAAACACTTGGCTTCGAAAAAACGAGTGCATTCCTTTTTTATATTTCGTCAAATCTATTATTTTTTTGTTCCCGGCCAAAATCAACATCGCATTGACAAATGAAATTAAGGCACTGCTTCATCCTCTGAGTCACAAAGAATCATTACTGATACATTGATATAGAGACAGAGTATAAACCTCCTTCAATATATGCGAATCAACGTCTGGAGATAGAGTATAAACCTCCTTCAATATATACGAATCAACGTCTGGGCTCGGTTTTTATGTACAGATTCCTAATTTTACGTCAGCTTGCGCCTGGATATTCAGGAATTCTGTGGAGAATTGCTTACAATAAACAGATTACTTCGGTATATAAAATGGTTTGTTCATGCCAATATAGCATACGCTCCAAAAGTGAATATCAGTATCCTTCGATGAGTAAGAAGCTAATATGTTATATTAAAGGGCGATTGAAGTTTTGAACTAAGAAGAGGTGTCATGATACGATTGAACTAGGGGACGAAGGCATTAGACCAGCCTCTGCGAATGCCATGGCCAACCCTGAAATCTTTTTTACATGTCTGTCCTGATCCACTCTTGATAACAGACGACCAGGAGACTCGAATTGCTCATTACCGTGCTCTGTATAATTTGATTTTTCCCTGAGATTTCTGTCAGCGGCCCTGTTGACTTTCTCCATCTGGTGGACAACGGTAGCATCCCACTCCCTCCCCTTGAGCGCAATGCCTGAGAATGGAAATTGAAGTAACGGACCGTACTCATTGCAAGTGCCCTGCGCGGCCCTCGGACCAGCTGGGTTAGTTGTCCTTTTGTAAGGCCCCGCCCATTTGAATTGCATGTAACGATACTTTCTCCACGGTGGAAGGCACATTTCTCTCTCCTTGAGCGACCTCCTAGCTAGGTCGCACATGATCTTGATGACCCGAAGTAACTTATCTGCCTTCCCAACAAACAAAGTGGGCAGCTGCTGCAGCAGGGCATTGTATTCGTCCGTTGGTCGTGCAATCTCAAATTGTGTCCTGAAATCGATATCCACAAAGAAACGTTCGGTTTTCAATTTCGATCCCTCGATAACCACATCGATGAACTCGTAATCGCCTGGACACCGAAACCAGATCTCAACCATTTTAAAACGAAAGATAAGAATGAGAGCAAATAGATCCCTAAGTCATAGCAAAGATGGGAAGTGTTGGTATTACTATTTGTTCTACACTGACTGACCTGCAGGATGTCTAATCGTTTGTTCCCACCGCGACTTGCAGACGGCAGCATTGTATCCTGCGAATCGCAGACTGTTCATTACAAACCAGCGATAACGACTCTTCTGCTCCACATTCTCGGGAGTATTAAAGGCCGCTTTTCCCTTGGCAATTGCTACAGCTTTCTCTGCATTTCGCAGCAGACACAACTCAAATGCAGTTCTCGTGCCAGAGCAAATATCCTGTACACAGACAGCAATCTATGTTTAGCCACTTTTACTTTAAATTAACCAGTAAACATCCACCGGTGGCCAATAACGCCATCAGACTCGATGTAAATTACAAGAAGCGACAGAGAGTGATTTGCCTCCATCTCAAACCTAAAACATCTCAATATGAATACCTAGTTTTTTCGACTGCTAGAATTCCATAAGAATCCTGAGTTATAATGTAAAGTGGTACACATGCAATGTTATCCTCGAAGGATTTCAGAAACGTAAATATGGAAATGAGAACAAAATCAGATCCACTTTAGTTGGAAAAAAAAAAGTATTTAGAAGTTAAAATACAAATACTTGGGAAAATTAGTTGGATTGTATTGTGTTAATTATGGGAATAAAAAGTATTATCAATGTAAACAAATATTATAAACCAGCTCTGCATTTTAAGATAAAGATATATGACAGGAAATGAATAGATTATAAAATTTAAGAAAAGATTTTCTTAATCCATTTTTGGTTATTAAAATTAAGTATAAAAAGGTATGGAGAAGTTAGGTAAGATTAACATTGTGGCTGTGAATATGTCACAAACATCCACTTAATTTGTGGCCTGTGAATGGATAGATCACAAGTTAAGTGTTACAAATAATTTATATGTTATTTGTTTTTTATGGGCAGTTGTAATTATTGGTTGTCTATGCTTTATTTTAATTAAATGGGTTGTTTGCCACTCTTTCCCATTATCCATACATCAACTAAGAGTTATCCATGCATCAGCTACCAGTTATCCATACAAACTACTTTTTTTTTTATATTTTTTTTCTATTATAATTGTTTATTTCAAATTAAGAACAATCTGCCATAAAGCAATCTTGACCGTACACTTGTCTCATTCTTGTGCAATCTAGAAAAATAATTGATGCTATTCCATCCCAAATTCTAAGATATAAACACCTATGAATGTAAAAATTGTGGTTTAAATCATTATCTAGTTTTAGATTTTGGATTGTTTTCAAGTCAATTTTATTGAAATTTAATTATAATTGATAAAATTGCACATATGCATTGTTGGAATTACATAATCTAATTACCTTAAAATTATTTAAAGATGATAAATTCATTTTTATAATAAAAATAAGATTTAAACAATGCAAAATGAAAATTTGACTAAAGATTTTATTTTAGGCTAAATCAACTCTAATTACTTACACATAATAATAAGAAGAAGAATACTAAAATAAATTCTCCATACATATAAAACATTTACTTTTATCAATTTAGTTTTCTTTGTAAATAAAGATGAAATTTCAGCAATTTATAAGCTTACTCACCAAATAAATAAATATTTATAATTCAAATTCAGAGATATCACAGATCAGTAAGACACGTATACCCGATATACCTCAAGCATTTCGCAGAACGGTTCTCTGAAAAGTGCCATGAAATCTCCAGTATTTGAGCCTTCGGCATCGACTTGGCAGTCTTCTGTGAAATTATTGGACGAACAGTCTCCATGTGATTTATACTGGTCGACACTGTCATAACCATAAATCAACTGGGCAAGCCTTTCGGAGTCCGCGTCCTGGTCGCTACCGCTGGTGCTGCAATGGGTGGCCATATCTGTGGTTGGCAAGTTTCCGCATAACCTTGCGCGGACAGCTTCATTAAGAGGGTCCGTAACAGACTTGGATTTGATGAGCTGTGAGTGGAGGTAAAGCAAAGGAAGAGGAGCAACACAGACATTGGGCTGCTGGTATCTGTCAGGCTTCACATTTACACACGAAATCTGCGTTTTACGGTGCGGTTGCTCAGCTGCAATGGAGGTGGATACCCTTGTTCTGAAAGACTGAAGCCGAGACATTCTTCTTCTGCTTAATCCCTTATGCAATTCAATGGTCAACGAAATAATGTAATGTATGATTTTTTGGCTCAATTTAAGGACGCACTTAAAGGGCATACAGTCCTAAAGATGCTAGACATTTGAGGATTGGTTAAGGTACACGCAATCATTTCCTAATGCCGTAACAAAAAGAATCTTCCAAAGGATATGCGTATCCCTAGATATCCATCCACCATCAGACTGATGGATAGATAAATGGATGAGGATGCCGTTCTGTCCTCCTCACTCTTTTCTGTTCTTGTGTACATGTGGAGAGGATAGACGTCGTCATGTCCACGTCACTTTGAGCTGTAGGAAGAATACTGTTGATATGGCGCAGCAGCATTTCATCAGTTGCAATGTCTTGTCATTTGATACGTTTGCACTCTATCCGTTGCATACACCCCTGCTGGCCCGTTCAGCGTACAAATAAGAATTAGCCACTCGCATCTCAATCATGCTCCCTTTTGTTTTGCAGCGAAAACTGCAATAAATTTGAGTTAACCTGTGATGAAAGGTAACCATTTTAAGCTTTCACAAGGTCATTAGTCATTGAGTTTACATTGTTTTCCGAAGTGGTAAATTTCATCATAATTGGGAGCCAATTATTTGCTTTAGAGTGGTTTTAGGTTTTAATTTTCCATTTTAATTATTTTAGTTAAATAGATTATATGTCACTACCTGTTATTTATGTATGAGTTCATTGTTATTTATCCATCAACTAGAAATTCTTTTTTATATTTAAAATTTTTAAATTATACTTTGTAACATACATGTCAATCATAGCTTTATACCGAACTTAAAGATCATTTCAACAGCTTTACATAGTTGAAAAAAACTAGCAATCTCCTTTGTGATGATAGTTATAACTGTCTTCATTCGAGGCACTTACTTTTTCGCAACATTTACACAGATTTCAAGCTTAATGGCCATTTCAACAGTTTTAGATAGTTGAAAAAAACAATTTACACATATTTCAAACTTAATGGTCACATATTTCAAACTCAATGGTCATTTGATCAACAGCTTTAGATAGTTGAAAAAAACTTGTAATCTCCTTTGTAATGATAGGTATAACTATCTTCGTTGGAGTCTCTCTTTACCAACATTCACAACTTACACAGATTTCAAAAATCTGTTGTTGCGAAAGCCAATAGTCCGATATTTATGAGTCGCACTGAAAAATGGCAATTGACATGCCGACAACGTGGGACAGACGAAACATCGCTGATCGCACTATATAAAAAGGCATAAATGGACATAGACGTTGATCAAAATCAGCATATTTTTTATCAATCGAAAGTAGAAAGTCGTGCGGGGCGATTTGAGTGCCAGTTATCCCACGGCGAAAGTGTCGTTGAGAAGAGGAAAAAGCAAAGGACTGAACATGTATTCTCAGTCGAAAGGGCAGCAAAGCAGCCTCTAATGGCTCTTCAGTGGTCAAGGGGCCATCAAGTCCCAGCAACTAGCAACCGAAAGGTCAAGAAAGCATGATATCCAGACAGGTACTGAGTTAGTCTGTCAAATGGATAACCTAATAAATTCAAAGAAAAGAATAGAGTGGTGGGTCCAGAGGCATGTGATTCGGTAGAAACACGTCGGTGGCAGCCAGTCCACCACCAGTAACAGTAACGCCTTCCACCTCTCGACTTCTTTATATAACGCAATTCAATGCAATCCAATTAAATTCTCACTGCAACGCTGCTGATGTCAATCATCAACCACTTCTTCATGACCTGCCGACCGCTTCGACAAAGGCCACAACTTTTTCAATTCAGAATTATTGGAACACTGGGAGTGTTTTTTCTTATACAAAGAAAAAATGTTTTTAAAAGTTATTTTATTTATTAAACTAATGAGTATTTTTTTTTATAGTGGTAGTTGAAAAATCTTATAGTATTCACTATTAATGAGAAACCTGACACTATTAATGAGAAACCTGACACATTCTCCTTATTACAACGGTCATCAAATTTGATGGGTAAAATGATTTAAAAATCAAATCCTCATGTTCCACTTGAAATACTAAAAAAAGTGTTGCTTATTTTGATGAACGTAAACGTCATGTGCACAAGATTTGTCTTTCTTCAAGTTCTATAGTTAAATGGAGGATTAGTCTATCCCACGTTGCTGGTATGTTTCTATGGCCTTTTAAAATTTCTGCGATAATCAAACAACCGACTGACTATTTCAATTACAAATTCAGTGCATGGAAATCGAGATGGTATATTCTCGTATAATTCTGCTAAATGCGAAAACTCGAGGAATAAACAAAGAATTCTGACGTAAAGTGAATGCACATAGTGACATGAGTAGTGTCCCCTTGTTTAAGGGTACCAGCAACATTCCAAAAAATTATTATTCAATTTTCTCAATATTTTATTGCTATAAAAAATAAAACTTTATTAAAAGCTTAAAATATTAATAGTAACTTTGGTCTACCATTTTTTTGTTATTATAAAATTTAAAAATATTAATAGTAACTTTGGTCTACCATTTTTTTGTTATTATAAAATTTAAAAACCTTATCAAAAACTGACATAAGAGCTTTCATTTTTTTTCCCATAAAAAATCTACTAAATTAGTTCAAAAGCACAAAAACCAAAAAAACATGTATTATAATGCTTCATGAAACCTATATTAGAGACCTGTATGATCAAATTCACTGAATGTGTCTTAAAAAGCCACCTCTACCAAAGGCATGGAGCAAGTACTAAACCTTCCTTTCAAAGTGCCTTTAGATATTCATTGTTATTATGTCTTTGAACATTATAGTTTTGGGTAGATATAGATGTATTAATCGGATTGTATTGAAAATAATTTTTTTCATTCTGAAATGTGTTCGTATAGTTAGATTTTTGTTTATTTATTTTGAATTTTTTATAAAATAATTATTGATGTTTTTATTGGTTGACAGGTATGATGTCATTCTCGAAATTTGTTGCCCATCCCCTCCTGGCTAGATGATGTAAGGTTCCTACAATTGTTTACTGGTTTTTAGGCTATAGTTTTTGACATTATACACCTTGCTTTACTAAGTTGTATCTATAGATCCTCTTATTGCGATATTTCCCTTTTCATTTTACAATCCTCACATGCCAGCCTTGACAACTCTGACAGGGATTTTCGTTTTCTATGGAGTAGTTGCAGTCAAGTGTCCATGCATGGAGACACGCGGGAAACATGTGGCAACCTACATGCATGCACTTCAAGTGGCCTTACATGTAGTTTTAAGTGGCTCCATGCAGTTGTTTAGAATAACACTTCTGCTACCGTATTTCAACAAAACTACCTACAGCATGAGGGTAGAGGTGGCCAAGTATATTCTACTTCAAAAACAATGGCATGTGGGAATTAGGATTCTGGTTATCTACTTTCATAGCCGGAATTTCCACAATCGTATTTTTCGTCGTAATGCCCGGTTATCAACATGGCATGCCTAGAGGTAACCCACTGTAGTGTTTTTCCCAAGTATATGTGGCAACAATTCTAAAATGGAGATTGAAAGTCCCATCAAATGCTAATAAGAACCTTTATGAGCTACCCGATATATAGAGTGCAGTCAACAGATGCCAAAATATACTGTACAATGAAAGATTTGAGGCCTCTACATATATCCATCTCTTCCAGGAATGTGTTAAGAAATATATTGTACACTGAAGGATTTGAGGCATCTACATATATCCATCTCTTCGAGGAATGTGTTAAGAAGAGGGCCTTGTCCCACCAAAAACTAATCCATGCTTGAGACAAAAGTTTGTCCAAACAAATGCTTATGGAACAGGATTGTCCATATATATGCCAAATGCAGGAGCCTAGCAGACGCAACAGAGTTTTCTATTGAATTCCTAAACGAGATACCTTCTCATGGACTGTCATGATTTCGGCTTCTGCAACCTATGGCCCTGCAGAGGGGTTGTTGGCATTCTTTCATCAAATGCAACCTGTCAGTATCGAACGCAATCAATTCACCTTTGTCCAATATGTGCTAGGCATTAAAGGGTACTTTCTCGTAGTTTCATTATTCATTTCACCGTCTATATCATCTATATGGCTATGGTAATTATTGTACCCTATGTTGGGTTTTCTCTCTTATTATTCCCTACCAAGGCACCGATATACTTTCCATTGGAAAGTTAAACTCCTTTGACCTGCATTAGTTTGGCTTTTAAAACATAAATGTTTACAAAGTTTCATAATGTTTTGCATTATTTGAATATTAAACTTAATATTTTAAAAAATCAAAATAAATTAAACAATTTTTAAAATAGGCATTGACGTTGGCAGCTGGAGATAAAGGGTAATGGTCCTATACTTAACGGATAATGATTTTCCAATTCCGCCAAACCATTTCTCCACATTTTTTTGTATAGATTCCAAATATGTAATTTTTTTAAATATTATTTATTTTTGTTGTTTTCTTATTTTTCTTGGGTTATTACTCCTTAACTCATAAAACACATTGTTATAAAATTTATAATTAAGAAGTCTATTTCAATTTCCTACATTTCTTCTTTTTTACCCAAAGGGGCTAAGGCTCTAGACTCAATGGTGACGGTGACTTCTGACGATTCCCTTCCAGAGCCCGGGGTTCCAATGGTGCAAACTGTGAATGTAAGTACCACACTCGTGTTGATGAACCGGTTCCAAATTTAGGCTAACCCCGGCGTGTGGTTTGTAATCCAGCCGTCTGGTTGACGGAGCTCAACTCGTCAGGATATTTCTCCGGTAAAAAAAAAAAACCATTTAAATTAAAGGATGCATGTTTTTTCAGCGTTCTATTACATCAAATGCATCAAAAGAGACCATCATTAACTTACACTATCCCACAAATAAATAGAGAAATTCAACATAAGCAAAAAAAACCCTTAAAGTCCATATATTTTTCGTTTCAAACACCAAAATTTAAATATATTATAAAGCAAGGCTTCTCTAAGCCGTGATCAACTTAAAAAAGCCCCTTTCACTTTTTATAATTCGAATGAAATGATATGTTTAATACAATATACTTAGGTTCAAATAGGTGTTCTCTATTTTTCAAGTCACTCCATTTTAAAGTGTGCTTATATTTCTTTGCACACACTCAAAAGGTAAGTTATGTTATTCAATTATTCTTTTCATTTCAAAGACGCTTCCACTAGATCCAATGGCATGCTTTGTATTTTTTAAATTATTATTTCTAATTCTAAAGGCTAACAATATTTACAATTAATATACCATATATTATTTTTTATAAAAAATTATTTCTATTTTTAATTTTAACTTTCCCTTTTAAAAGGAGAACATATTGTATACCCAACCATAACATTAAGTTTACATTTTAATTTATAAAATAAATTATTTTTATTGTTTAATTTTAAATTTGCCTTTTTTAGGAAATAAACTTTTTAGAAAGGAATATGCTTTCACAACATTTTAATTGATTTTATTTTTTAAAATATGACAAAGGGTATCTTTCATTATATTTGATTGAAAAATTAAATTGGTATGTTATATATTGGATTTCATTTTATTTACTCGGTTTCAATTTTTGGATTATCAGCTGACGGTTTGCTCTACCTACCATCCATGATATAGCTGACGGTTTGCTCTACCTACCATCCATGATATGTGAAGAAGCTAAAAACATATATATATATATTATAGGAAATTTGAATTTTCAAGTTATTATTATTTTAATATTTAATCAAATTGTGTTTTATTAAAATTGTTTTAGTAGAATAAAAATGGATTAAGCATTTCAATACCCATATTACACTAATCTTATATAATTTAATTAACATCTATTCTCTTATAAAAAAACTTCTTACCCAAATTTTAATAAAAGTGATCTACTTACGGTTATTCAGTTAAATTATATTATCAACTTTCCTTATCTTATTTTGTCAAACCAAATTATCACGTTTTTCATTGGTTTAGGTTAAACAAATCACTTCAATCTTTTAACAAATTATCATATTTGTACTTTGCTTACATTAAACAGATAACATTCACATTTAATATGGTTTCTTAATGTCGATATACAGTTGCTTTGCTTTATGATAGGCTACAAAAGAGAATAACTGACAGTTGCCTTGCTTTATGAATACACTCCAAAAGAGAATAACAGAGCAGTGCAGTAGTCAGATGATTATGAAGCTAAGATGAAAGTGTCAACTTCAATTTGAACCAGGGGACGAGTGTGGTAGACCAGCCTCTCCCAAGACTGTGGCCAATCCTGAAATTTTTTTTACAGGTCTATCCTGCTCCCCTCTGGTTGACAGACGACCAGGGGATTCTAGCTGGGCAATACCTTGTTTTGTATATTTGGATTTCGCCCTCGGATTTCTGTCAGCGGCACTGTTGCTTTTCTCTATTTGGTGAACGATGCTGGCATTCCACCCCGTCGCTTTAGGCGCAATGCCTGACAATGGAAAATGAAGAAAACCGTGGTACCCATTACAAGTGCCCTGCGCAGCCCTCGAACCAGTTGGGTTGGTAGTCTTCTTGTAAGGACCCAGCCATTTGAATTGCATGTATCGATACTTCCTCCACGGTGGAATGTGCATTCCTCTCTCCTTCAGCGATCTTCTGGCTGCGTTGCACATGATCTTGATAATCCCACATAACTTCTCTGCCCTCCCCACGAACAAAGTCGGAAGATGTTGAAGCAAGGCACTGTATTCGTCAGTAGGCCGGACAATCTCGAATTGCGCCCTGAAATCGATGTCGACGAAGAAACGATAGTTGTTCATTTTCGATCCCTCGATTACCACATCAATGAATTCATAATCTCCTGTACACCCAAACCAGATCTCAGCCATTTAAAAAACAAAACATGAGAATGGCAGCAAATAAATCTATTTAATTTGCAGTGCAATTTGTTTTGTTTATAGATCATTGCAGCTTATTTATAGATTACCGTATTGAAAAGAGCGAGTAATTCTACAGCCTAGTATGGAGAGATATTATCATATAAAGTTTGATAACGTTAGCGATCATTACCGTTTGTTTATAGATTATTGTATTGAGAAGAGCCAGTAATTCTACAGCCTAACATGGAGAGACATTATCTTATAACTAACATTAGCGATATTAAAGTGTTCCAACAATATATTCCTATTTCTATTTCAAGCAGACCGACTGACCTGCAGGATGTCCTGTTGTTTTCTCCCACCGAGACTTGCAAACGGCTGCATTGTATCCTGCGAATCGCAGATTGTTCATGACAAAGCGGCGTGAACGGCTCTCCTGCTCCACATTCTCAGCAGCAAGAAACCCTAAATTTTCATTGGCCAACGCTACAGTTTTCTTTGCATCTAGTAGCAGACGCATCTCAAAGGCAAATATAGTACTGCTGCTGGAGGAAACACCCTGTACACTCACAGAAATCTAGGTTTAGCCATTATCTTTTAAGCCAAATCACCGGTGACCTAAAATGGCCATGAGACTCACGGCTTTATCTCAAAACTAGAACATCTAGATATTTATAACCCTAGTTTCGATAAGAGTCAAGAATACGGAATCTGACAACAAAAACGGATCTATTCGAAGACACAAATGAGCAAGAAGCGTATGACTGTTATACCTCCAGTATCTCGCAGAGCTGTTCTCTGAAAAGCGCATTGAAATCTCGAGTATTTGAGCCCTCGGCATCGATTTGGCAGTCTTTAGTAATACTAGAAGGCGAACACTCTCCTTCTGATCTATGTTGCTCGACAATCCCATAACTATAAATCATGTCAGCAAGCATTTCAGAATCGATGTCGTGGTCGCTACCGCTGGTGCTGCAATCGGTGGGCGCCATATCTGTGATTGGCAAGTTTCCGCATAACCTTGCTCGGACAGCTTCATTGAGAGGATCCGTGACACACTTGGGTTTAGTGGGCTGTGAGTGGAGGTGAAGAAACGGAGGAGGGGCAACACAGACATTGGGCTGCTGGTATCTGTGATCAGGCTTGATGTTTGCACTGGTAATCTGCATTTTTCGGTGCGGTTGCTCTGCTGCAATGGAGGCGGATGGCCGCGTTGTGAAAACGTGAAGGCGAGACATTTCCCTCCTGCAAGGCAATGGACAGGAAGCAGTAGGAAGCCGCAGTATTTATGGAGGCGAGCAAAGTGCAGATTAGACGTTTGTGGGTTAGTTGGGGTAAGTGAAGAATTATCCTAAAGCATATGCTTATCCCCAGGTTGCCTTCCTTGGACCGCATGGATAAGGATTCCATTCTGCCCTCCGACAATCACCGCAGGGCGCTTGTGGGGTGTATTCATTTTGCAGCACGAAGTCCAATAAATGGCCCTTGGAAATCTTTTGCATCGCAAAGCGAAGGGGCACATTGCAATCATCACGATGAAGGAATTTTTTTTCTGAACACGTTGGGAAAGGTTTTCAATTAAAAAAAAAACGGATCTGCCCTACCGATATTCGGTACTAGGGCATAAACACGATGCTCATGGCAGCACTGGATTATCCCATCATAAACTACAAATTCGTACGTTCGTTTAAAAAACTACTTTGAATGAATAATCCTATGGTTGTAAGCATTTGCATAGTCTTGGGATTATCAGAGTTGCTGGAAATAATTGGGTTTCCAGGAACGTCGCCTAGCGTGCCTAAGTTTGTTGAGGTTTACATTTTTTTAATGTCATATTTTGGGGAAATTTGCCGTTGCTAGTCCATGATTTTCAACAATCTCCGTTTCAAAATTGATTGATTTCTCATGAAACTAACATACCAAGTTTCATATATAGAAAAGGATTTTTCATAATTTTCAGAATCTACTTTTCAAAATTGATTGATTTCTCGTTAAACTAACAATACCAAATTATATATATATAATTTTTAGCAGTCTCCTTTTCAAAATTGATTGATTTCTCGAAAAACTAATGATACAAAGTTTTATATATATGTATATATATATTTTCGTGATTTTCATCAATCTTGGTTTCAAAATTTATTGATTTTTCATTAAACTAACGATACCAAGTTTTATATTAATGTGGCTTTTAGAAATTATAATGTATTGTTTTCTCTTTAACTTATTTAATTAATCATTGTTAATGCATGAATCCATTAAATGGAGGTTCTTATAAATTATAATGTGTTTTTTTTCTTCAATTTGTTTATTTGATCATGGTTAATGCATGTAGCAATTTGATAAGGAAAAAGCTTATAATACCAATGTTTTGTTTATTTGATCATGGTTAATGCATGGAGTAATTTGATAAGGAAAAAGTTTATAATACCAATGGTTATCACTTGATCTTTATGAATAGAGTCATGAGACCTTAACATTAGTATTATATTAATAAAGTTATAAGACTTAAAAATTATTATGTGTTGATAAAACTTATTATGGAACTTAGATTTTTAAATTGTTTCTTAATGTGGTTATGTATTTTTAAGTAGCATGTAGCCTTACTCCCATACATACACTAGATACTATTTATGTTGAAATTTTACTTTTAATTTTATAGTTTTACTTGACCGTATAATAAAATGACCAATGGGTAAATTTGATGGGTTAGAAAACTATCTATATGTCATTTTATCCTTATAGGTGTGTATGGACCAACTCTTATATATATGGGGGGAGTTATCACTAGGTGCCAAGTGTACAAGAATGTCAATATAAATAACATGGGAGACAACGTTGGTTGGCATAAAGATGCAAGTATTAAGTAAATCATTGGAGAACGGGAGATGTCACCCTATAGTATTTAAAATAGTGGTGCCATAAAGAATTAAAGGATAAGAGAAAATTAAGATACAATAAGGAATCTTGAAGATCAAAAGTATCTCTTTGTTTTCATAGAATTCTAAAATTCCTAAGGGGTGGATCAAAATAATTTGTCATTTTTGTAACGGGTGTGTGCAAGAAGATGAGGGTCACTTTAGATGCAATGCTACTTTTTTCAAATCTCGTTCCTGATACCTAAAACATAACGCGTTTCTGATATTTACCATCTGCCATGGTAAGACCCGAGCCTAACATGTCATTGGACATGTAGGCTAGGTAACAATAACGCGTACGCGTTATGTAGTTAAAAACGCGTACGCGTTATGTATTTACAAATCGCGTACGCGATATGTAAAACTAAAAATCAATTTAAAAACACAGTCGGCCGATTGCCGACCACCCGCGACACTCACGCATCAGAAACGCGAATAGAGGCGAAATTGACCCTGGACAAGGACGCTTTGTGGCCCACTCAACTATCCGTGTTGCTCGATTTCGCTGGAGGGGAGACAAATTCACCGGTGCATTCTCATCTAGTCAGGTAATTTATTCACCCAAATCATTTTTTTGTGATTTTTTAATCCAAATTACAATTTTTTTATTGTTTAACCTAGTTTTGTAATATTGATCAAATTGGGAATAACCCAATTTGTAATTAAATTCACACCTCAAAATGAAACCCTTTTAAAAAAACTCAAAACTTCATAATCAAACCAAAAATTGAAAAAATTAAAACTCCCCCCTTTCTACAATGTATTCATCTAAGTCACCCGACACGAGGACACGGGACACGAGTGTCCCCACCAGGCTTCAAATTTGAAGCCTTCAGGCCACTTCAAATTTTACCCACACGTCATAGAAGGCCACTTCAAATTTTACCATGCAAAAAAAATTTAATTTCATGGTAAGCCCTTCAATAATTAAATTAACCACTACTGTTTAAAATTGCAACAGAAGGGTAGCTTCAAATTTCACCCATCAACAATTTTTAGTGGGAAATTGGGAATGCGGCTACTAGCTAGGTGACTTGGGAGTGGGACTCGCTTACTCTCCAATATCCACGTGTTCGATCATCCATGGATCATGGACCATTGGGCCTCTAATAATATCATTGAGCAACTTACGTGGACGGGCTTACACTGAGTAGCCCATGGCTTGAACGCTTCGAAGTTCTCGTGTTTGTAGCGAGCGCTTACGTGTTTAACACATTTAATGGCATCAACAAAATTATTAAACCTGGAAGGTGGCTCATACGTGTTGTTGCTAGCGGGCTTACCAAGTTACAAGTTATCACATACCAATTCGTGAATGCTGACTCCGTGAGTTAATTGAGTATTCAATGTATAATATATTATGTTAATATGCCCCCGCGAATTTGGCATTTCAGACAAAATCCACAATCCATAAACTTCTTGTAATGTTGCAGGTTGTTGCTCCTGCCCGTGGCCCCTACCTATAGACCTGTGTTTTCTTTGTTGTATCAAGTTAATCCTACCATCTACGGCTCCCAGCCTCACACCCTGTGTTTTCTTTGTTGTATCAAGTCAATCCTGCAGCTCCCAAGTTCCACCTTTTGTTTTCTTTGTTGTATCAAGTCAATGCTGGAATTCCATGCTTCCATGGCTCCGACCATATTGCATGAATAGAAACAAGCTTTTTCTTATACCCCTATTCCACTGTAGATGAGCTACTTCCAAGTTCCACCTACCCTATCTCCTCCAGTCCTCCAGGATAGTTTGCGGAGCGAAGCTGGCAATGCCAGCCTGCCATAAACATATTTAAAGAAATTCGTTTTCTTTGAGGAGCTCAACTTCAAGGCTGACTAGATTTTTGACATCCTATGAATTTACAGGTCTGCTATATCCACTGAAAAATAAAGCCTCTCAACTTTACTACGTTAGTAAACATTGAAATTTTGATGTACTATTACATTTTCAAATGAAAAGAATAACTTATTATTAATAAAAAAATCAAATCATATTAATATATTAATGAATTTGAATTTAGCTTCCCAATTATATTAAAATAAATTATACATTTTAAATGATCCACAACCAAATATTATACTGAGAAGGAAATGGAAAAAAAGGAATTTCCTCAACACAACATGCTATTTCCTTATGATGATGCTTTTACGTTTATGATTACCAACCTTGGAATCAGGTTTGGTTATCCGAAGGTGTAATATCTTCTAAGCTAAGTCAATAGGTAGGAATGTTGGTATTGATATAATTATGACAAAGTTTTATAAAGGATTAGGAACAATTCCGTTGGCTTGTAGATGACATATTTATGGATAAAAAGCTTGTTGTTATGAGATAATGACATCATGCCTCAAAAACATGTCCCATACAATCTAATGTTAATGGGCGCTCTACATAGAAATTGGAATGTCAACATTTGTGAGTACAATAAATATGTGGATGATTTTGGCCTACTACAACTTTAATATATTGAGTGGATTGATAACCTTCACAATTATATAAGAGATTGTAGCTATGACTAGGAGGAGAGTTAACAATGCAACAAAATCAAGTAATCGAATTTTGTGCATAAAATTAACATAAGACTCCCACCAAATTTCACTGAATCTACGTCTTAACAAAAGAACTCATCGTTTCACGGGATTCCACCCCATCAATCCTTTTAACAGTAATGGCCATAACAGTTGCTACAACCCTAGCGCGAGAAAAATCAATCGAGCTACGCATGACAATACTTGAAACCAGACTTTTTGAACTCCCTATTACGTCATAGGAATCAATACTACTTTCTCCACAACATGTGGCACCCTCAATATCTTCCATCACCGCAATTTACATTTGATAAAAAACTTGTTCCCAAATAGTAATTACCCCATTCTTTGCTCTAAAAAGGCCTCGGTTAACCTAGAATCCAATCCATACAACATGAACACATCCATATATACACATAGAATAAATATTAATAAATTTCTCATAGCCCTTCAATAGTGTTCAATATCTCATAGCCCTTCATAGTGAAATGGGACCCCACCCTTCAAATTTGATCCCTGGTCCCCACTAGACACGGTGACCCCCGGAATTATGACACGTAGGACACGGTGACCCCCGGAATTAATATATTTTTAAAATATATTAAAATTTAAAAATATAGACATATAGATCATCCAATAAAATTTAACATTTACAATTACAAATATTCAATAGAAATTACATTTACAATTACAAATATGAAATATTCAATAGAAATTAGATCATTCACAAATCACAACACATTTGTCATTCACAATCACAAATCACAATGAGACATTGAGACACATAGATGCAAACTCATCACTGCCTTGATCCTCCTCCTCCATGCCTGAATCAACAAACTCATCACTGCCTTGATCCTCCTCCTCCTCCTCTCTGCCAATCTGACTAACTTACTTTTTAATTGTCAAATGTTTAATTTTAAGTTTTAAATGTATGTAAGTAAATGCCATTAAATTGCTTATGTGAGTTTGATTTAATACATGTTCAATTTTGAAGAGACGTCATTATATACCATGTATATGTTTCTAATGATTTTCGTATTAATGTCTTTATTGCAGTTGCGGCTATGGATGCCAATGCCGAAATATTGATTGAGCTTGCCCAATTGAGGGGCATAAGTGAAGCTTTTAGTGGTGGCGACAGGATTCGCCGTTCACTTGCATCAACCTTGGATGCAATTGTGGACACAATTACACAATCTACGAATGTCCTGTATGATATTGCATCTTACAGAGAAAGAAAAAGACAACAATATGCTGATGGACTAGATTACAATGCAGTAAAAAAGCTAAAAATATCCAAAGAGGTTATATTTGCATTGTTTAGGGACCCTCGGACGGGGGAAATCCCTAATGCAAGCAAGCCGCATATCTCCATTGAGTGGTGCACGTTTCAACCATTTGTTGATAACTGGATGGACAGATGGTACATGGTTTTTGATATGCCACCACACAACAACAGGGAAATTCCCTTATATTTCCTTCGAAAGATGTATGCAGAGTTCGTGTTGCATAAACACGTTAACTATTTTGACATCTTACAGTTCCAGGGGATCGGTGGGGGGATGCCCCAAAACCGACCCAATGCCAGGCTTCGAGACCAGGATCGCCCTATCCCTGCACCTCGCAGGCAGTTGCCTGGGCCAGATGTCCCACCAGCACATCGCATTATTCCGCAGACACGGGATGCATTTTTGAGTTTGGCACGGACGGTTGTTCGCCATGGCAGGATGGTTCAACATATGGGTGAGGAAGGGGACATCTGTCCCTGGTGTGGTACATACACCAGCTCGTCACCATGCAGGACCATCAGCTAGTGCAGGACCATCAGGACCATCCACTACTGCAGGACCATCAGGACCATCCACTAGTGGAGGACCATCAGCTATTCCCCATCCTAGTACTGATCCTCACGAGTGCACGTCATGTGGTCGTCCCTGCTATGGTATTGCATCAGATGTTGCCTTCAGTGGCTTTTTGAGAGAGGTATCTTGATGGTTAATTGTAATAAATTCTTCATTTATTTTCGTCTTTGTACACATATATATAGTTTGAGCTAATATATTAATTTTGTGAACTTGCAGTTGATGATGATTACCGGCAGTGGACGCCCCAGAGCCGGATGTTCCAGACTCGGCAGGCCCATCTTATATACCACCTATTGCCGTATCTCACACCGAGGTAAACATTTTAAAATTTCAGTTTTTTAATACTTGTTAATTTGTTAATTTCCACATACTTTACATTTTAGTTCATTAATGCTATATACGGTCTAATATTTACAATTATTAAACTTGCAGATGGCAGATCCTTCACAGGGGCAAGGTAATGTGGAGGTAGTGCCCATGGTCATACCGTCCCCTGAAACGTCTGGGCTCCAGGTAAACAATTAAAAATGACATTTTTTAAATACATGTTTGTTTGTTGAATCATGCATGTCTAACTACATGAACACTTGCTGACTGTAGGCACCATCCGACACATCTGGCCCATTGCCTGGATTTGCATCTCCCTCCAGGCCATTCGTGAACAAGGGTCGTGTGTATGTGAGGCGTTCTACTCCGAGAAAGACTCCAGCTGCCCACGACCATGGGCTTACTCACACCACGGTAATGTATATCCTTCGATGATATTTGTTGTTTAACTTGAAATCCAGTGCATAAATCGTTTTTGTTAATGTTTGAATTGCATGTTTACTGCAACAGGAACCCGAGTTGTCTGCTGAGAACCTTGCATCGATGGTTGATGCAGCAGTTAGTGCCGCATCTGCAGTGGCGACTGATCACACACAGGTATGTAACTATTTCAACATTATCTTTACATAGTTTATTATTGTTGGACCTATTGTTTATTCATGCATTTCTAACTATTTCAACATTTTTTCATTGTAGCCACCACCAGCAGGAGCAGTGCCTGGCCCCCCTGGTTCAACCATCCTGGATGTTCAACCGACGGCTCCATCTGCTACACAAGCAACACAATCTCCTTTGTCAGTTGAGGTGAGATGTCCTTCAGTGACCAAGTGTTTCATGCACTTTCCATGCACCAGTTGATAATTGTTGAGATAATGTATTAGTGTACATAGTTAGTTGAATTTAACAATTGATATTTAATTTGCAGGATCCAGGGATGCACATTGATCCTAGGGATGTGCCTAGAGGATCAACGTCGGGAAAGAACAAGAGAAAGCTTGAGTTTTGATAGTTTTGGATAGTTTTGGACACATGTGCTTTTGGATACTTTTGTATATATATGTACTTTTCGATACATTCAGTTTTGGAGACATGTACATTGACTTTATTGTGCATGTACTTTTGGAGACATGTACATTGACTTCATTGGATACATGTACTTTTCGATACTTTTGGATATACATGTACTTTTGGAGACATGCACTTTTGGAGACTTTTGGATATACATGTACTTTTGGAGACATGCACTTTTGGATATATATGTACTTTTGGATACATGTACTTGTGTCATTCTAATGTGTTGATTTGTGTGGATTATCTATTACTCATGAATGCACTATGTCAAAAGAACAAACTATTATATTCAAAGGTTTCAACGAATTCACTACATGCATGCACTAATTGGTATCTAATTAAAATTTGTGATTTTGGATGATCATTACAAGTTATGTCAAAGTTCTTGCTCGTGTAATTTAATCAAACTAAATGCAATACAATGTTTTCAAGGTTTCAACGAACTCACTCATGCACACCCATTGCCATCAACTACCAATGAAAGTCTAACATTATGAGGTTCTTCTTAAAAAATGGGTAATATTTCCTTGATGATCGTAAATTGAGAACCATTTGTAGCCACTCATATAATACCATCTTCACTTATCTTTGTACATGATAATCCATATAATGTGCTATGTTTTTTAACCTAAACAATCATCAAAAACCTAGAATTATAGGGATATGACAAAGAACCTTATGGGGCACCTTATATATTAACCTTGTGTATACATTAGGATCTTTGTCATACCATTGTTTGAAATGTCATTCAATACCTTCAATTTTATCAACATCAAATTAGTAGACAAAGTGACCCATCTTTGATCTCTTGTATAGGCCTTTGTGTGCCTTATCAATAAGATGTACATCATGAATATTATCATAGGTCTCATACATAGGTGCATCCTCATCCATGCAAACAAAAGGTGTCATGGATCAACCTATCATCCCTTTATTCTCAATAATATGGATCAACCTATCATCCCTTTATTCTCAATAATATTAGTATCATTATCTTCCATAGGATCAAATTCAACTCCATCACCCCCATTATTACTACTCTAAATTACAGCCTTAGGAGTTTTGATCATGTGTTTTTGTCTCTTTAGGAGTTTTGAAATATTATACTCTTTCAAAAATAATATGGAAGTTCAAATATTTAAAAGTGGCTTAAATTATAAAATGGGCGGAAATTCACCAAGTGTCCCTGAACGGCATTTTCATGCGACTTGCAACTCGACATAACTCGGAAACTGGACGTCGGACCGACGAACCGTCGACTCCGTTGGTCTCCTGGCGTGCGATTACCTCTAGGGGGCCCTCTCCCTCGTCTCCCCATGGCCCAGTGGCTTCATTGTGCATTCATTTCGTAAACTAGGGTTTTGCTCAGTGTAATTGCATGCAATATCGCATTGGTAGGTCAACTCTGCAAAAACCTCCCCCGAGCCAGTGTTGGCAGTGTTCCCACGTCGGCATTGCCCACACACACTTGCGGGAGCCAACGGCACGCAATCTTCTTGCTCCGTTTGCTTTTTGGCTCTCGGACGGAAATTCACCAAGTGTCCCTGAACGGCATTTTCATGCGACTTGCAACTCGACATAACTCGGAAACCGGACGTCAGACCGACGAACCGTCGACTCCGTTGGTCTCCTGGCGTGCGATTACCTCTAGGGGGCCCTCTCCCTCGTCTCCCCATGGCCCAGTGGCTTCATTGTGCATTCATTTCGTAAACTAGGGTTTTGCTCAGTTTAATTGCATGCAATCTCGCATTGGTGGGTCAACTCTGCAAAAACCTCCCCCGAGCCAGTGTTGGCAGTGTTCCCACGTCGGCATTGCCCACACACACTTGCGGGAGCCAACGGCACGTAATCTTCTTGCTCCGTTTGCTTTTTGGCTCCCGGACGGAAATTCACCAAGTGTCCCTGAACGGCATTTTCATGCGACTTGCAACTCGACATAACTCGGAAACCGGACGTCGGACCGACGAACCGTCGACTCCGTTGGTCACCTGGCGTGCGATTACCTCTAGGGGGCCCTCTCCCTCGTCTCCCCATGGCCCAGTGGCTTCATTGTGCATTCATTTCGTAAACTAGGGTTTTGCTCAGTGTAATTGCATGCAATCTCGCATTGGTAGGTCAACTCTGCAAAAACCTCCCCCGAGCCAGTGTTGGCAGTGTTCCCACGTCGGCATTGCCCACACACACTTGCGGGAGCCAACGGCACGCAATCTTCTTGCTCCGTTTGCTTTTTGGCTCCCGGACGGAAATTCACCAAGTGTCCCTGAACGACATTTTCATGCGACTTGCAACTCGACATAACTCGGAAACCGGACGTCAGACCGACGAACCGTCGACTCCGTTGGTCTCCTGGCGTGCGATTACCTCTAGGGTGCCCTCTCCCTCGTCTCCCCATGGCCCAGTGGCTTCATTATGCATTCATTTCGTAAACTAGGGTTTTGCTCAGTTTAATTGCATGCAATCTCGCATTGGTGGGTCAACTCTGCAAAAACCTCCCCCGAGCCAGTGTTGGCAGTGTTCCCACGTCGGCATTGCCCACACACACTTGCGGGAGCCAACGGCACGTAATCTTCTTGCTCCGTTTGCTTTTTGGCTCCCGGACGGAAATTCACCAAGTGTCCCTGAACGACATTTTCATGCGACTTGCAACTCGACATAACTCGGAAACCGGACGTCGGACCGACGAACCGTCGACTCCGTTGGTCTCCTGGCGTGAGATTACCTCTAGGGGGCCCTCTCCCTCGTCTCCCCATGGCCCAGTGGCTTCATTGTGCATTCATTTCGTAAACTAGGGTTTTGCTCAGTGTAATTGCATGCAATCTCGCATTGGTAGGTCAACTCTGCAAAAACCTCCCCCGAGCCAGTGTTGGCAGTGTTCCCACGTCGGCATTGCCCACACACACTTGCGGGAGCCAACGGCACGCAATCTTCCTGCTCCGTTTGCTTTTTGGCTCCCGGACGGAAATTCACCAAGTGTCCCTGAACGGCATTTTCATGCGACTTGCAACTCGACATAACTCGGAAACCGGACGTCGGACCGACGAACCTTCGACTCCGTTGGTCTCCTGGCATGCGATTACCTCTAGGGGGCCCTCTCCCTCGTCTCCCCATGGCCCAGTGGCTTCATTGTGCATTCATTTCGTAAACTAGGGTTTTGCTCAGTGTAATTGCATGCAATCTCGCATTGGTGGGTTAAACTTGCTCACCTTGCAAACATCATCCATCAAACAGAAATTTGATGGAGTTGAAATCAATGGATTGCTTGTCACAATAGGCATTCATAAGTTTGCGTAATTGAATACTCCTCTTAATCCCTAAAAAATACTTCATTCCCATCCTGCAGATCCCAAACAATGTCAAAGGTAAGAAGGATTTCCATATAATCCAAATATATGTTTTTTTTCAAATATATTTTACATGGAAACATAGCAAAATGGAATCTAATATTTCGTTTGCACACGAAAGAAAAGATTGGCAAGGCCAACATTGGCTTCCTTTTGGATTAATATCTCCATTTATAATTCCATAGATTTATACAGTTGTCTTAATCCTAACTGTATACATTGCATGAGAATAAACACCATCAATCTCATTTTTGAGACTTGGTTGTCATGTTAATGCAAATGTAAATGTAAAGGTTGCCTTTACAGGACTTTTGAAACTGAGTGTGGGAAAGGGGATCATGATCGAGATGTTGTGTAGGTAAACATTATATTCTGCAGGTAAAAATGGAAGTTTACGAGAAATTCTCTCATTAGTTACACAAAATCTATTGTTGAATGGTGTTCTTCAATAATTGTAGATGGAACAAGAAGACGAGATATTTTTGGGAGGTGGTTGATGTAGATCAATCACATAGAATAATGCATGGAATTTGTGGATTTCATTTAGTTTGAAACTCAAACAATGTTATAGTAGAAATATGAACAAGAAAATTCTATCACTCGCCATTATTCTAGGTATAAATATTGAATTATCCTAGTTGGATGAGGACTAATCAACCATTTCACCACATTATGATCATGTCTCAAATCTTGTACAACCAAGTTTTGTGAATATGAGATTAAATCTTATCAACTAGCATGAATACATTACATTTTGTCTATTTAGTGGACTCACACGTTGGAACTGATGTTTTTTAAAATGAACATATATGCAATGGTTTCCCTGAAAGATAATTAATGGGGCACTCACTATTTGTTGGCATGTTCCTTAAAGGCGAACCAAACCCTCATGTCTCACTAATAGATGACAATGGTGATCAACTTGTAATCAGTTTGATGGTTAATAAAGGATAATATCTAACACTGGATGACCAAACATGGAAGAAGGTTGGTTATGTATTTCAAGATTAGACTAGGTGAATCTATATACCACTTTACAAACTTAGTTTTCGATACAAACCTCAAACTACAAACAATGCCAAGGAAGCACCCATCAAAGGTATAATACTTCAAGCCTCATTGTGAACATGAAAAGTTAATGGAGATCATTAGTAATAGACATGATCCAAATGGTCTACTTAGATGACCATAGGTAAGTAGATAAGTAAGATTGCCTAACATGGTCACTCTTGTGTTATATTCCAAGGTATATGGGTTGTTTGTTAATTTTGTTAATTTTTCAATTCATTTATCCAAAGAATCATAAGCACATGAAATCCCATCAATAAGAACAATGGTCTTTTTCAACACCACCAAAGAAAAAATCAGAAAAATAAAATGACCTACTTCAAAAATTATTTTATGGCTTATTGTGCATGGTCCATCAAACAAAAGGTAAACAAACACAATTATATGGCCTACAATGTAGGTCTTTTGATGCTCTATTTCACAAGGTTTTAACAAACACACTTGTTGTGATCATCATTAAAGTCTACAATTTCTTTCAATGAATGTGCCAAATTGACCTAACAACATAGGAAATTGAAAACCACATCCATTGAAAGGAATAATTCAGTTTTTTTTGTCATGAATTAATTTACTATCATGGATTTATGGCTGTTGGCAGTGTTCCCACGTCGGCATTGCCCACACACACTTGCGGGAGCCAACGGCACGCAATTTTCTTGCTCCGTTTGCTTTTTGGCTCCCGGACGGAAATTCACCAAGTGTCCCTGAACGGCATTTTCATGCGACTTGCAACTCGACATAACTCGGAAACCGGACGTCGGACCGACGAACCGTCGACTCCATTGGTCTCCTGGCGTGCGATTACCTCTAGGGGGCCCTCTCCCTCGTCTCCCCATGGCCCAGTGGCTTCATTGTGCATTCATTTCGTAAACTAGGGTTTTGCTCAGTGTGGGAGTGTGCAATTTTTGCACACAGGGGTCAACTTTGGAAAATCATCCACCGGGCAAGTATGGCTAGTGTTCCTAGCCCGAACCTATCTAGACACACCTGCAGGACTCCCCGGAACCCGGTTTTGTTGCATGGTTGGAGTTCTATGCCCCCGGTAGGTATCCAGCAGGTGTCCCTGAAGGCCTTCTGGTAGTGAGACGGGACGAGCCATAGAATGAAGACCGTGGCTCGGATCGACGAACCGTCGACTCCGTTGGATTCAGCACACCGGGATAGTGCCAGGGGTGCCCCTCCCCTCCTACCCGGTGGCCCATGTGTCACCTTGCAGGTCCATCTTTGAAACTAGGGTTTTGCTCAGTGTGGGAGTGTGCAATTTTTGCACACGGGGGTCAACTTTGGAAAATCATCCACCGGGCAAGTATGGCTAGTGTTCCTAGCCCGAACCTGTCTAGACACACCTGCAGGTCTCCCCGGAACCCGGTTTTGTTGCATGGTTGGAGTTCTATGCCCCCGGTAGGTATCCAGCAGGTGTCCCTGAAGGCCTTCTGGTAGTGAGACGGGACGAGCCATAGAATGAAGACCGTGGCTCGGATCGACGAACCGTCGACTCCGTTGGATTCAGCACACCGGGATAGTGCCAGGGGTGCCCCTCCCCTCCTACCCGGTGGCCCATGTGTCACCTTGCAGGTCCATCTTTGAAACTAGGGTTTTGCTCAGTGTGGGAGTGTGCAATTTTTGCACACGGGGGTCAACTTTGGAAAATCATCCACCGGGCGGGTATGGCTAGTGTTCCTAGCCCGATCCTGCCTAGACACTTTGGAAACTAGGGTTTTGCAGGTCCATGATGATGATGAAGATGTTGATGATGATGGCTTGGTCTAAGGTGGTGCTCTCAACTAGCTAATTCATTATGAAATATTTAACAAGACATGAATTAAATTTAATATAAGTGTATTGTTTAATATAGTGAGCATGAATTGAATTAATTTTGTTGGGTGAAGCCAATAACCAACATGATGAACATAATATAATTTTAGGGTTTACTGATCATATGTAAAAAATGGATTAAAAAACACAATTATTATAATTTTAGTTTAATGTTTATCCACTTTAATCCATATATTTTTTAGTTTTGACTATGAATACACAATAATTATTATATATATATATGTGTGTGTTTTTGTGTGGATAACTTAGAGATGTATAATAAAAATGGGTAAAAGGTGGTTGTCACTAGAGACTTTCATAGTTGTATAGTGAAAATGTAATAGCTATTAAAATTTGGATTAGAAAATTATTAAAGAAAATAAATTCTATAGAAATGGGTAAAAGGTGGTTGTCGCTAGATTAAGAGAGACTTTCATAGTTGTATAGTGTACAATTGTCTAGTGGTTATGGCAGTGATGTGTAAAATCTTATGATCACATGAAAGAGATCACAAATAGGTTCATAAAACTAAGAACAACAATACTTTGAGCAATTTTTCAAAGGAAACTAGAATAGAGCCAGTAAAGAGAAAAAAATACTAAAAACTTGATTTCATACTAAAATGAATGAAAAATGGTTTTACATAAAGAAATTTGAATTACTCAAGGAACCAATTCGATTGTCTAGTGATTCATAAGGATTTAGTTGGGCTTAACATAGAGCTTAAATGCCCTTAAAGTTAGCTAAGCAACCTCTCAAACATGATTAATATATGGTTTACTGATCATATGAACATAATATAATTTTAATCCATCTCTTGTAAATTTGGCATATCAAGAACGCAAAATTGACATATTCATATGAAACATACATGTGAAAATTGAGCATATATCAATATTCAATTACAAATAGTGAAAATAGTATAGTATTAAAAGTATGTAACGTACCTCATCATGCTAGATGAATTCTCTTGATGAATGAATTGCACATGATGCTATGAATGAATTCTCTTGATGAAGTCGGTGGTATTGTCATGGAACAATCCTGCACAATGTTAGTATGCAACACACGACGAATGTACAAAAATGTTTCATAGTAATATTCATATTCTACATGGTATCTACAACAACAAGTGTTACGAAGAGTATTTATTCTAACATACCATGGCTTACATTTCTCAAAAGATCTTTGCCCCAAGTTCAATTGTCTATGCTCAATCTTAAATTTTTCGTAAAGCTCTGTCTGTGTTATATCAAGAAAATGCTTAGTATGTGGCTCACGATCCTTTGAACCCCTTCTTAGTTTTAGTACATCCTTTCGGTTTGAAGAAGGCCTTGTGTGATCATGCCAAAAACTATGCACTAGTCCCTTTACTGCATCAACTAGCTTCATGTCACGACGTGGCAACCGACCAACAAAGGCCCAAAAATCTGTCTGATCGGTTGTGTCAAGATGTTCTCTTCTAATAGAATACCTACGGAGGGTTTTTACATTCAAATTAACTAGTTTCGATGTAGGCCTGAGAATACGAAGGGCCCTGGTGTTCTTATCTGCAATTGATTGTGACAACACACGACGAGCAGCATTGCGGTCCTTTGAACGTGTGTTCTTACCAATTTTACCAAATGCATCTACTAGGCTTTTAACTATATGAGAACTTGGTTCAGAATTCTTTATCATCTTTATCCCTAACTTTTTCCTAACAACATTCATGCTCCTAGATTTTAACAATGATAAAAATAATCTACATTTATCTCCATCACATTTAGAAACAAAATATTTATCAAGTATCTATTGAGTTTGATAAGCAATACTACGTTTAGATAGCGTACCTTCAATGGAATTCATAAGTCTTTCATCAACTTGTATACGCTTCGGAGTTCTTCGACGTGTGCTTGCTAATGGAGGTAAGGGGGTTGGAATTGTACCATGTAGCGCATCACCAAGACGCTCTGGCGTTTCAGTAGTAGCTTGGTGTCCTTCATTCTCTTCCTGGTAGTTGGATGGTGGAAGTCCAACATCCTCATCCATGGTCTGTGGAAGTCCAACATCCCCTTGTGGAAGTCCAACATCCTCATCGATGGTGTGGATAACATTCTCTTCTTCAACAGTAGGCAAAATGTCCAACGCCTCTCTGACTTCATCGCTTGTATAACCACATCCGGATAGCAAATTGGGTGTTTCTTCGTGAGCTTCATCTTGAGATGGTAACTTATCACTTTGACTTGAAGTGGGAATTGAAACATCCCCTAATGAGCACCTACGTTTTGCTTCTTGATTACTTCCATGGGGTGCTTGTTCAACAACTATTGTGGAAATTGAAGGTCCCTCTTGTCGTGGATTAATAGGATGAACCATGGTATCCTCTACAATTGGATTTGGATTAGTTTCCAAAGAAAGCCTCCGATTCATCATGTATATTCTTTTCTTTTCTTTCTCTTCTTCAATGACTTCTTGAGGTCTCTTCTTCCTTGTTGATTTGTTTACTCGGTTACGTGCATTCCCCATCACCACAATGATCAATTCAATATAGTTTGTTTTTGTTGCTCCTCAATTACAAGCTCTTCAATAATAAGCAAATGGAAGTTCTTCCTTGTTGGTCTTGAAGCTTGATATCTTACCTTGTGTGCTCCTCAAATATAGGCAAAATGAATCTTTCAAAGGCCTTATCTTTGGTGTTCTTCAATTGGAGATTCTTCAAGCTTGCTAATTATTTTCTTCAAATATGACCATATAACCCAACACCAAAGTGAGCAACCATGAAAGATGTCCTCAATGCTGCACCTGCATAAAAAAAAATGATGGAGTTGGTGTAGAATGTGAAAATTTTCAGACGCGGGCTCGTGCTGTTCGAAAAATCGCGGGATTGTTGCTTTCGTTCGGACAGAGTGAAGTTGCTCTCGGACAGCAACAGTCCATTATTTCTGGAGTTACAAAACGCGTACGCGTTATATAAATATAAAACGCGTGCGCGATATGTAGTGAAAAAACGCGAACGCGATATAGTCAAGCACAATAAATAGGTTAGGTGCACGGCTAGGGCAACGAACAAAATCAAAGAAAAGTAATAATTTATATGATTGCATACAAAACAAATGTTTTGTATGGTTTAATACCCCCTAGCTCTCTCCCAATAATCCCTAGATACCCCCTATCTCTTTCTAAATATCTGTCCCTCATTCTCCCTACATGTTTATTTCATGTTTCTTTCTCTCCCTTCAGCCATGTCTCTACCACCCCACTCTCCATCTCTCCACCTTCTCTTTATCTTCGTCATTATCCCTCCCTATAGCACTCTCTCCCTTCTTCTCCCTTAATCACTAACCCTCTACGCCTTTATCCCTCCCACCTGCCCTCTCTGTCTTACCTTGTTCCTAGAGCCCCTCCCCCATAAAGGCCTTTAGACCCTCTTCTAAATATTAATCCCTAAGTGCATAAGTGCACAAGATGATGAGGAGGAGGAGGGTGATGACAATGAAGATGATCATGATGTAAATGAAGATGATAAAGATGATGAGGAGGAGGAGGGTGATGACAATGAAGATGATCATGATGCAGATGAAGATGATAAAGACGATAATGTTGATGAAGATGATGGTGATGATGATGAAGATGTTGATGATGATGGTGATGAAGATGGTGATGAAGATGATGGTGACATGATGGAGATGTTGATCTGATGAGGAAGATGATGATGATGATGGTGATGATGGTGATGATGATGAAGATGTTGATGAGGACGATGATGGAGATGAAGATGATGATGATGAAGAAGATGATGATGATGGAGATGTTGTGTTGATGGGGAACCTAGAGATGACAATGATGATGAAGATGGTGATGGTGATGGTGATGACGATGAAGATTTTGATGATGATGCTGATGGCGATGATGATGAAGATGTTGACGATGATGGTGATGGTGATGTTGAGATGATGATCATGATGATGTTCAGAAGATCATGATGGTGATGATGGTGATGATGATGGAGAAAATGACAATGATGGATATGTTGATGAGGAACCTGCAGATGCCAATGATGATGATGATGGAGATGTTGATGAGGAACCTACAGATGCCAATGATGATGGTGATGACGATGAAGATGTTGATGATGATGGTGCTAGTAATGATGATGATGATGATGATGACGAAGATGATGGTGACATGATGGAGATGTTGATCTGATGAGGAAGATGATGATGATGATGATGGTGATGATGATGAAGATGTTGATGACGATGATGATGGTGATGAAGATGATGATGATGAAGAAGATGATGATGATGGAGATGTGTTGATGGGGAACCTAGAGATGACAATGATGATGAAGATGTTGATGATGAAGAAGATGATGACGATGATGATGGTGATGAAGATGATGATGATGAAGAAGATGATGATGATGGAGATGTGTTGATGGGGAACCTAGAGATGACAATGATGATGAAGATGGTGACGGTGATGACGATGAAGATTTTGATGATGATGCTGATGGCGATGATGATGAAGATGTTGACGATGATGGTGATGGTGATGTTTAGATGATGATCATGATGATGTTCAGAAGATCATGATGGTGATGATGATGGAGAAAATGACAATGATGGATATGTTGATGAGGAACCTGCAGATGCCAATGATGACGATGATGGAGATGTTGATGAGGAACCTACAGATGCCAATGATGATGGTGATGACGATGAAGATGTTGATGATGATGGTGTTGGTAATGATGATGATGATGATGATGATGATGATGAAGATGAAGATGATGGTGACATGATGGAGATGTTGATCTGATGAGGAAGATGATGATGATGATGATGGTGATGATGATGAAGATGTTGATGACGATGATGATGGTGATGAAGATGATGATGATGAAGAAGATGACGATGATGATGGTGATGAAGATGATGATGATGAAGAAGATGACGATGATGGAGATGTGTTGATGGGGAACCTAGAGATGACAATGATGATGAAGATGGTGATGGTGATGACGATGAAGATTTTGATGATGATGCTGATGCTGATGATGATGCTGATGATGATGATGATGATGATGAAGATGTTGACGATGATGGTGATGGTGATGTTCAGATGGTGATGATGATGATGATGATGATGATGATGGAGATGTTGATGAGGAAGGGGGAGATGACAATGATGATGAAGATGTTTATGGTCATGAAGATGATGATGATGGTGATGGTGATGATGATGGAGATGATGGAGATGATGGAGATGGCGATGAAGATGATGATGATGATGATGATGGTGAAGATGATGAAGAAGATGATGATGATGGAGATGTTGACCTGATGACGATGAAGATGATGATTATGGTGATGATGATGAAGATGTTGATGCTGATGATGATGGTGATGAAGATGATGATGATGGAGAAGATGATAATGATGGAGATGTTGATGAGGAACCTACAAATGCCAATGATGATGATGATGATGATGGTGATGACAATGAAGATGTTGATGATGATGGTGATGGTAATGATGATGAAGATGATGATGATGATGGTGATGGTGATGGTGATGTTTAGATGATGATGTTCAGAAGATGATGGTGACATGATGGATATGTTGATCTGATTCAAGGAAGATAATGATGATGATGATGATGGTGATGATGATGAAGATGTTGATGATGATGATGATGGTGATGAAGATGATGATGATGAAGAAGATGATGATGATGGAGATGTTGATGTTGATGGGGAACCTAGAGATGACAATGATGATGAATATGGTGATGGTGATGGTGATGGTGATGACGATGAAGATTTTGATGATGATGGTGATGGTGATGATGATGAAGATGTTGATGATGATGGTGATGGTGATGTTTAGATGATGATCATGATGATGATAATGATGATGGAGATTTTGATTTGATGAGGAATATGATGATGATCATGATGATGAAGATGTTGATGATGACGATGATGGTCATGAAGATGATGATGATGAAGAATATGATGCTGATGGAGAATATGATGCTCACAACTCCCTCTAGTCTCTCTCTCCCCAACCATCAATCTCTCTAGATCTCTCTCTCTCTCTGTCTCTCTCTCTCTCTCAAACACACACACATACACACACATTATGTCACTTTCCATTCTCAAACCCATACCCCCTCCATCCATATCTATCTCCAACTTTCTCCCTCCATCCCTCACCCTACCTTCTCTCCCTCCCTCTCTCATCGCCTGTCTCTCACCTTCTATCCCTCCCTCATCTTTCCCTCAACCTATCCCAATCTCTCCATCACTCCCTCTCTCTCCATCGCCACCACTCTCTGCATGTCTCCCACCAACACTTTCTGTCCCTCCCTTCCTATCTCTTATTTCGTTCTATCCCCATCTATCTCACTCCCTCCAAATCCATTCCTCCCCATTGTCCCTCTCCCTCCCTCGCTCTATGTCTCTCCCCCCCTTGTATTCTTTATTTCTCTCTCACATCCCCCTTGCCTCCATCCATTCCCCCTTGTCACTCAAGTCTCACATTCAACTTCTAACCCTATACCTCTTCAGAACCTATTCTACTCCTAATAGTGCTCTCAAGCTCCACTTCCCTTCACCCCCTGTAGCCCATCATGTTCTCATTCCCTTCATCTCTCCCCACTCAAGCTTCCAACATCCTTCTAAGCCCTTGACCCTTTCCCACCCCTATTAAATATTAACCATAGATTCCCTTGAGCCTTCCCCACCCCTTCTCAAATATTAAACAAAATTTCCCTTGACTTCTACACCCCCTCTTTCTCAAGTATTAAACATGTATTTTATGATTTAAATAACGCGAGCGCGTTTTGTAACTATATAACGCGTACGTGTTATGTAGTTATATAACGCGTACGCGTTAATTATTGATATAACGCGCACGCGTTATTTAGTTATATAACGCGTACGCGTTATGTAAATCTAAAAGCGCGGCAATATTTTTGAATTTAAACAGGCCGAGTCACATGCTCACATGTCAACAATAATCCTATGTGTATGCTTTGGAGTTTGCTTCGGTAATTCCAAACCTGTGCTATGTTAATGAAAAACCAAAGCTAATTGGGTATTTCTTCCAGTTTCTGGAGAAGCCTGTGCTTAGCCACTCGTTACAATATGCTACACAGAGTCATTTTTTACGAAATCTTAGACACAAATAGCATTTTTTCTGCAGATTCCAAATATGTAACTTTTATTTTGAAATATTAATTTTTCCTATTTTCTTTCAATTTCTTTTCTGTCCTACCTCCTTAACTCGTGAAACACATTGTTAGTGTTTCTTCCATAACTTTTTCAATTCTCAATCATTTCAAAAAAAAATTGTATGGTGCACAAGAGGACACTAACCTCCACGTTCTATGAAAAACCCATTTCAAGAATTTTGCATTAAGACCTTCAAAGGCTCTACCCACAAAAGATGTACTATTTTTGAGGTTTGATCACTTAGACAATTATAAAAAAATTATAAAATTACTAATTTAATTTTCGAAAAATAATGGCGCACAAGTGCTATGTGTTCTCTACATGCATGCCGATTTTTGTAGCTTGATTCCATCATTTAGGCCCTCAAAGGCTCTACCCACAAAAACATATACCTTATCATTTGCCTGAAAAATAAAAAGTGTATGTTAGGAAAACTGAAACTTGACATAGCTATGCAAATTTTCAATACATAAAAGTTATATATTCAGAAACGTGATTCAATTTCCTACATTTCATCTTTTTTACTCAATGCAAGATATTTTCCGTAAGTAAATCAAAAAATCCAAGTAAGTTGAGGGATGCCTGCTTTTTCAGTTTTCTATTGCATCTAACGTGCCAAAAGTGACCCTCATTAGCTTGCACTGACCCTAACATAAGAGGGTTGAAGATCAAATATATTTTCTCTTAGAATATCCTACTTACATCCACATTAAATCTCAAATTCAAAATATTTGTAACAATATGGCATTCCACTTTCCATCCACCATAGTATAAACATGTGATGCCTATACGATACACTTTGAGTGCACATGAAGAATAGAGCCACTATTGTCGACTCTTACCCGCCGAGATTTCTTGTAACATCCCATAAAGGTGTTAATTATTTTTTCTTTCTTTAAGACAATATACAGTAACGCAAGCCATAACTAAAACCATTAACATAAATATGTAATATCAAGCTAGAATATAAAATCATACAATAAACCCTAATAGCTAGCCATACACAAATTAAATAGTTAAGTACATAGTACTTGTAACCTTTAGCTCACAGAAGTCCAAGTGTTGAGTCAACTATGCTCCAAATCTCATGAACCAATCTTCAATGAGATCCTTGAACCGATCTCCAAGCACTGGACAAGGGGGGGGTCACACCAAAGGCCAATTTTCCTCCCAACCAATACAACCACCTTCACAAATGTTTCTCCTCCCATCATGGATCAAGCTCAATGAGTTGAGGAAGTTCAGGGAACATAACAAATTCTCTCTCTAATGAATTACTCCCATGCCTAGCCTACGAGCTAGTATGGGGTGTAGGTATCTTACCATCACTCACACTTTTGGTGATTGTAAGTTTGCACACTTCACAATGGAATCCTTATAATTAGCTCACATAGATCCAAAGGATTGTCACATAGTTCAACACTTTCAATAGATTAACCTTGGAGTGGTGGATAGGCCTTTGGAATTGCAAAACTACCAAATCTAATGAGAATTTGAGATGCAAGGGTCTTACTACCACCATAAACCCATAGAGATCACAACCATAGTCAATGGTAGCTACTCCGGAACCAAATATCTTACTATCACCTTCAACCACTAGTGATCGCAACCACACTTGGTAGTGGCATACTTCTCTGTAAAAATATTACTACCATCTTTATCCCATGGGGATTGCAACCACATGCATCAATGGCATCCTATAAATTTGATCAAAAAATGGTACAAGGATCCAAACTGTACAAATTAAGATTAAGCACCCCTTTGTGATGTAGGCAGACTCTGAGCCCCTACTCCACATATACTTGGTTAGATCAACTCACAATTATTCTCAACCAAGTACAAATTCCAAAATCACAAGTTCTAACATAACAATGATAAAACTACACAACATTTTCTCATTAGCCAACTAGCCACATCAATGGGAGGCAACTTAATTTTAATCTTTCTCAATGTAACATCTTCCCAAAATCTCTCTCTTGGCCCTCTCCCTTTTCATGCAAGGCTAAAATTGGACTTGATGGTGAATTTACAAGTGTCAAAAATTGGGTAAAAGTAAGTTATAACTCTTTCCTTTTTCCTTATTACTCAAATTAAATTTAGAGATCAATTTCATAATTCTTCTCCCATTTCTCAAGTTTCCTAGGCTCTAGGATTAGTGTTTATCCTCATTTAGATATGACCCCTTCCCTTGAGTGCATTTCCTCATATTTTCCATCGATATCTCAACCTTCATCATATTAGTCCTTCAAAATACCATTGTACATGAAATATCATCATCACAATCCAACAATATGAAGTAGATCAATTAATAAGTGTATGTCATATCAAATATAGGGTGTTCCCATGAAGGTGGGTAATACTTTTTGGTAAGATGTAGGTGTGGACTACCTAAACTGCAAGCTCGATCAAGGGTTGTTTAAGCCCTCAATTGATCTTTCAAAAACTCGATCGAGGGATTTTTTCTAATAGCTCGAGAAATGGTTTAAATAACCCTAGATCGAGCTATTGGACAAATCTCGAGTTAGCTAATAGAGTTTTCTTGTGTAAAAAGCAAATCTATAAATATGATTAGTGATTTATGACCCATGGTTTTCATAAGTCATGGTAAATTTTCCCATGGTATTTATTTGGCGTGATGTATAGGGTACCTTTTAAGGATTCAAAACCTATACCTAAGTATAGTATTCCATACCATTATTTCAGATTTAAAAAATTAGACATATAGATAGGTAAGCGAATAATAAATAAGAAACATACAATTCACTACTAAAATTTGTAAATTTCGGCAAATATTGTATATAAAAAACATATTTTATGTAATAATAGGCAATTGGGTAGAGTAAAAATGACCAATTAGTGAATTTATTTTTGGGGGAAAAGTCCCAAAAATAGCCAATTGGTGAAATTTCACCCCTAAAAATTATCCTGGTGATGAATCGTATTTATGCATTTCCTTTTAAGGCAAGAAAACTTGGTGTATATGATTTTTTTTAATCTAACTATACTTTATTATAATCTATTAATTTTGGTTTTATGTCACGTTGGTGTAGTTCACTTGATTGTGGGATGGTTATCCCCACTGAGGTTCTAGGGTTTACTCCGGGTACCATCCTTGAAATGAGGGGTAGTATTTCACCTTATTCTTCCACCTTCACCATGCAATTAATAGGATGCATGGAAAGCATGCATGGAGGAGGGTGGACATGAAATGGGAATATTTTACCATAGTGGGGAATTGTACAAGCCTAGATCTAAAGATTATCAATGGTTTGGATATGATGGAAGGTTTCAAAACCTTACATGGGCCTAATGCGCAAGTGATTGCAATGTATGTTCAGGTAATCACTACCAATCGATCGATGGGAAAGCAAGGTACTAGGCATGATGACCCAATGTGGTCATTTCATAGCCAGAATATTTTTAACAGACCACCAAAAATAAACGTGGCCCATGAAGGAAATTGCACGACATTCTGGAAAGCAAAGAAGAACTGTGGAACGTGGTTGGAATTCGAGATCTGGGATAGTGGGGGACTTGTTAATGCTTCAGTTCAAGCCATGGATTGGCTAGAAAAGGCTTCTCACATGCCCCACCTGGAGAGAGAAATGAGAGAAGCGAAGTAGAATTTCTTCACGGAGATTCCTGGGGAATCCAAGCAATATCTGGACTTGATGGAGCAGTAAATTGCACGGGTAAATTTTTCCTCGGAGGTTGAGGAAGCCCAAATGGAATGGCCAGTGAAAATTTTGGATGCAGGTTAGTCTCGCTCGTGAGAGATGGAGTATTCCAAGACCACTCTAATATATTGGAAGCTAAAAATGTTGTTGGGGATGCCATTTACGAATTCTCTATGTAGAGAGATGAAGGCTCAATATTTGGTTGCAGAGGAGTTGTCTTAGACCAAGAATCAAATCCTAAAGATCCATGCAGCACTCACCAACATAGTGGACGCCATTAAGGAGATAGCTAGGAGAATCAACACATTAGCGCAAGTCACCACAAGCAAGGTGTTTGATCCCAAACCTATGGAGAAACCATCCCGCAACTCGCACCAGGATCCTACTTTTCATGTGGTAACCATATCCAATTATGCTTAATTTATGGGGTTTCACTCTCTTGTGTGTATGCTTTTGCTTATCTTAGAATTTTAACGACTGATAGAGGCAATGGAAGACATGTATCATGCTCTGTCTTTCCTTGTTTTGGACAAGTTACATGGTTTTGTTTTGGGACTGACTATGTTTTTTTTTTGTCTTTTCTGCTTGACAAGCTAGGTTTCCCACTAGGTCGGCTATGTCTTAACACTTGGTATTTGATTCATGCATGGTGGGCAGATGGTTAACATATATATTCTCTTTGTGTGACTCTTTAATATAATCTAAATACAGCTTAAAAATATATATATTAATTTTTTTTCCTCGGATAAAATATATATATTAATTATTATCTATTGCATAAATAATATGAGTTATTACCATAATAGTTGGAATATTTGTAAAAAAAATATTATTAGCTATTGCATAAATAATATGAGCTATTACCATAATAGTTGGAATATTTACAAAAAAAATTATTTATGCAATATCTCGATCAAGCTATTAGCTAACCCAAAATATTCATTTTGGTTTTAAATAATATTAATATATATTAAAAAAAGTTGATTTATTCAATAACTTGAACGAATTTTCTTAACCATGGTGCGAGTTTACTAAACCCTCGATCGAGGTATTTAAAAAAAGCAGTAAAACCCTCGATCAAGGTATTTAAAGACCTTGATTGAAGGCTTTAAAAATAGGCATTTGGCCCCTTTTACTGCACATTTAAGTTTACTGACCTCTTTGAAAAGAAAAAACCCTATCATTAATTGCACCTTAGGTGGTGGACTTGATTCCAGTGGATTCATCAACGAATCCTCTATCCAATAGCATATAATTTACAGGTTTTCGAGTTCATATGGTATTTTTTTAATTTTCTTTTAAAACTTATAGTTAAAAACCTTGTCCACAAGTTCGAAGGATCTCAAAGAAAAATCAACAACATAAAAAGTACATGACCAAAAAAATTAAATAAAGATATATGTCCCACATCGACGCGTCCTCTTCAAAGGGGTATTTCATCTTTTTGAAATTATGTAAATAGTAAAAAAAATATGTGCACACAAATGTGTACAAAATGCGATTCAAATATTCAATGGTCAGTTTTGAAAACTAATAAAAAACATATTTTTCTAAACTAAATTTTAAAACAAATAGGACGCCCCATTGCATTCCATGTAGATTACGTTAATTATTTTTTTTTGAAAATTATACATTTAGCATTAAATTATTTTACATGCACACAATTCACTTGTTAACTTTTCCTAAAATTTGCAAGGATAAACATTTCATTAAATGCAAGGAAAATTTTAGGGGCAAAATTTAGCCCATGAGTTATTTTTCAACATTTTTTCCCAAAAATACATTGGTCATTTTGCCTTTTTTTCAAAGATGATTCACACAAATTTCATGGGATAGTTTTTTCTACTCTAAAAATTGTCAAAATTGTCCAAAAACTATATAAAGTCCTTAGAAATTTGAATATTTTTGGAAAAATCGCTAACCATTTTATGGTTGCAAATTTAAGAATTTGTAAGATTCGCCAAGGTTTCCACACTTTGAGAAAATTATGGATCCTTAAAAAATTTCCTGATTAAATGTAATTTTGACACATTAAATCATAGTAGTCTTTTTCCTAAATATCATTGGAAAGACCACATAATTCCCTACAATTTGTTTTTTATTGCATATCTTTTTTTGGTAAGCTCCATGAAGAATTATATTAGTGTACAAAAAGTAGAAAATACAAGCACATGAGTAGCAGGTGGTTTATCATCCCATCCTGGTTGTTCATAGGCCTAGAGCTACTAAATATGAAACAAAAATACCTAGCCCATGCATGGAGCCTCATTCTAAATGTGTCAATGTTCTTCTTCCATGCATGGGTGACCAAAAAAATATCAAGTAGGCTTATGTCTAAGTACATTTTCAAAATAAACAGATTGTCCAAATGGCCTCTATGGGATTGAAAGTTTAACAAAAAGACTAGTAGTTCCTTAGACTGGGATTTCTCAAACACTAGAAATAACAAAAAACTAACAGAGAGAAAAACACAGAGTTTACTCAGCATTTCGGACTTCTTCAACATCTTCAGGCTTCTCTTCCATGATGGGGCATTTGAAGTCTTCCCAGTTGGAGGAGCTGTCCATGGAAACTTTGACTGGCTGCGCTTTAGTCTTCTTAAGAGAGGAGAGATCAATCGGTTCTCGTCGTTCCAGCTTCTTCCTTTTACAACCGTCGGTGGAGGAAATGTTGCTTTTATCCTGGGCCATGATAGGTTCCTTATCATGTTGACCTTCCTGATATCTCACTGTTTTGGAGATCATTGAGGGACTTGGAGAGGAGGAGGAGTGGATAGTCGGAGCTAAAGAAGGAGAAGATGTAGAATTATTGTCTCTACTAACATCCTGAACCTACAAAAGAATCTAAGCCAACATATTTTTTACCCTTTAGTAATGTCTGTGACATGTTCTTGCTCGTTGGCCTACCAACTGCTGCACAAAAAATTCCTCTTCCTAGTCATCCAAGAGGTTTCTCAAATGGGCAGGAACAAAACTTCCATAACCGCTCTCAAGAGAGTCTTTGGTTTCTTTGCATCTAGAGTGCCTTCTACCTCTACTAGCCCGTCGAGGGGTGGCAAAGAGCCTCCTGGACATATTTACAGTCTGAAGATGAAGAATTCCTCAGCTCCTTGTGAACTAAAGAGCCTCGCAAAAGGAAAAAAGAATCAGATCGCATAAAAATCCAAAGCAAGGAATCTAATGGCAATTTCAACTTAACTGCACCAAGAGTAGAATTCTTTCCAATGCGTTGAATAGAGACACAGGATGGATACCAAACAAGAAAATTCACAAAATGGAAACATTCCTTACCAAAATCCTCATAATAAATCGCTTTGAGAGTCAAAGCATCACTGCAGAGAGCCATGATTAGAGAAGTACCTTCCCCCAACTAAATAGAATGTCGGCGGCCGAGCGCAATAAATCCTTAGGCCTTGAAACTTGGGGCCATTTAATGGCAATGACATGCTGATAAGATGCGCTCCACCTGTTGAGATGTTAGGTGGCATCACGTTGCTCGTCGCACACGGCGGTTGATCTGTCGGGACACCCGCATCCGGGGGTTTTTTATTGCATATCAATTCACAAAGCATAAATGAGTTTTTAGGGCTTCGATTTAATAAATGAATAAAATATTAAATTTTGACTGCCACTTTTGGCCAAAAAGTGTAACTCATGTTCATGGATTCATCCTATATCCTCAGATGTACCAATCATTCAAAGCCATCATTAATAGGATCACCAATGCTATAGTCATCATCAAGAATATTCTACATCAAATATATCATCAATATCCAAAGTTCTAATACATCAATAAGCATGTTAAACAACAAATGTGTATCATATCAACCACACCATCACAAGGAATACTCATGCTAATTATCATCCGAGTATTACCAAGGTTAAATGCTAATTAAATCCTTAATTAGAGAAACATTAGTGCTCATCACAAACTAGACTATCACATAGGTTTCTAGGTCTAGATCATACTCAATCACCAGTAGAAACAAGCAAGGATATGGGGAATCCAAAACACCATATCCCATCAGTTGAAGTACAACTCCTACATAACACATGTATCCTATAAACATCATGCAATATGAAAAAAAGAACATTGTCTTAGATAAATGCTCATGCAATATGAAAAAAAGAACATTGTCCTAGATAAAGGCACAAGCCTTCTAATAACGTATCAAGTAAGGTTTACTCATCATAATCCATCAAGGGGTATAATCATCAAATCACACATGATTCTCACTATAATTAAACATCAAAACAAAGATCATCCCAGAAAGAGAAGTCCAACTATCAATATAAAATACAATGTTTAATCAAAGGATAACAAACACATAATATAAATCCTTAACAATAATTAATGAGGGAAACTTATCACATATGATCAACTATCAATATAAAATACAATGTTTAATCAAAGGATAACAAACACATAATATAAATCCTTAACAATAATTAATGAGGGAAACTTATCACCTATTAACCATGTGTAAAGGAAAAACTCAACCACTATCCACTATCCATGAGGAGTATTACTCATAAACATTGCCTAAGCCTTGAAAAGTCATTAATAACAATAATCAATAAAAGAATTACAATCCATAATTAATAATAACATAGAATCTCGTATAATAACTACCATGACCAAGGGGTGTTATAATTCCTCCACTAACAATAACGAAATGGCCTTAAAGCCAATTGAGCATAAAACTTATTAATTCACACATCATTGTGGTCCATTAAATCAAATATCCATCATTAGTTAAACTAATGCTATCACATTATCATCAAATAATAATAACATTTTCTTCAAATATAACCATAACATTTTCTTCGCCATCATCCTCATCAAATTATTCTTAGCATCAAAAGCATCATGAAAACATCAACAAAACATAAATTCTTCAAATCCAATAGAATCACCCAATTATTAATGTTACCTTCATTCTCATCAATATCATCCACATCATTAATCATCAAGAAGTCACTATTATTATGCAAATTCCCAATATTAATGGAGGGGGTTATGACTTAGGATAACAAAGAGATGGGGCTTGCGCTTTATGGTATATGTTTTCAATCGAGAGCTTATGCTTTATGGTAAGGAAATAGATGGGGGTTGAGAGAAAGAGGGTGGTGGGATTATAAAGAGGGAGGGGGTGTGGGATTATATTGAGAAAAGAATATATAGCTAGAAGGAGGGAGAAACAAATATATAACAATAGCGCACATGCACTAATAGTGCGTGTGCACTATTAGTGCATGTTTGTGTATCCTTAGCATCATCATATCATTAGTAATAGCATTGAACCACAACACCATCATTTATTTATCATGAATGCCTTTGAATCATACTCATCAAAATCATTAACAATCCACATCAATTGTAGTTTCACAACATTATTAAGGCTCTGCTCCTAACATTGTTGAGGAGCTACTCTTGGAAATGTATTGTACTATTTGTAGGTTCCCAAAATAAAGGGCTTTTGTTTTTTGGTTTGTTTTATGATTTGTTTGTCAATAGTTTTTGGCTCATTGTAAACTAATTTCAGTTAAGGAATTAGAATTGTAATCTAATCCAAGTTAATGGACTAGGCCTTTGGATAAGTTATAAATATTGTATTGTAAATGGTGAAGATAATACAATGAGTTAGAGAGAATTTTAACTCTCACTTAAATTGATTTCTCCAATTAAAAGTTTTCAAAGTAAATCTTTGTGCATTATATGTATGCTATTGTTATTTTTTATCTTTTAAAATATATTTATATTATTTTTCTTCCACAAATTGATCAAACTCTTTAACTACTCATCCATCCACATGGATACTAACATGGATACTAAAGAGTTAGTTAGATAAAGATGCCACCATTTTAATTCTACATTATTTATAATAATAAAAAACAATAATTTACAAATAAAATGATAAGTAAGTCATTGCTCAACGATGTGGCACTTGATCCTTCCATCATAATGATTTCATTTATAATCATTTGTTTTCGTTTAATCTTCCTTCATATACTTAAATCATCTTAGCATACCACCAATATTGTAGATCCAGCAACTAATGTTAGTGATATCATCGACAGATCGAATTCTTGGGGTTGTCATCAAATTAAGTAAAAATCATAAATATCATCGACAGATCGAATTCTTGGGCTTGTCATCAAATTAAGTAAAAATCATCACACTATTATATGAGTAATTCTCTTTGTCACCCTATGTATTGTGGTCATTAATTATGAATTGGTGATTAATTATAAATTCACCAATGAATCAACGTTCATGAAATCATTAGGATATTTATTTGACATTAAACTAAGAACATCGACTTTATTACTCAAAGATTAACATCATCGATGCCATTAGCACCATTAGTTCATATTATCAAGTCATCGCTATATATCATTATCCCTGGACTTTATTACTCCAAGATCAACATCATTGTTGCCATTATCATCATTATCATTTCTTAAATCAACATTTCTTTCTGCTATTTTATAGATTCATGCATTTTAAATCATTTTGTACGTTTTTATTATTAAAATCAATGCATTTTATTTTTTTCATTATATTATTATTTTTATACATTTAAAACTATTTTGTACGTTTTCATTATTGAAATCAATGCAATTTATTATTTTTCATTATATCATTTTTAAAATAAATATAATGAAAGTTTTGTGGACAATCAAAACACTGGTAAAATTGATAAACAACAAACTCAACAAACTTGAATATAGAAGATACATAGTTTATTACAATGATGTCATTTGATACAATGTGGTTGATCCCCTTTCATGTTATCATTGAGGTAATTCTTCTACTGTTACATTTACACAATTACAATTTTATTATATAATTATCATTTAATTAACAATATTATTAAGACTTATACTCTTCTAATACTTATCTTTGAGAAGCAATTCTTTCAAGTTGTTTCATATTCCTCCAAAATGTATAGCCTCTTAGCTATGATCCAAGTTTCCAAACATCATTGAACATCGTTACCACTTTTAATGTCTCATATATCCCTCTAAAGTTATGATATCAAATTTCCAAATCCACAAACATCTCATACTCTTGAACAATTATTTATCACCAAATGCATTTCTCTATATGTACAAAGTGTGGACCTAGAATAATTTGTTCTTATTGTCCTCGATTATGATCATGTACAAAGGTAAAGGCTTCTCTAGTTCTATGGAGAAATAACAATTAAAAAATAAATCTTTATTCTAATTTCCAAAATGCCTCCTCCAAATATAACAATACATTTCTACTACACCACTTTGATTTTAACATAAACTCTATTGAAAATGAGCCTATATTTCTACTACACCACTTTGATTTTAACATAAACTCTATTGAAAATAAGCCTGGAAAGCTTGATTCATGTAACACATAAATTAATTTTTGTTTGGTGAGTGCATAATTCCCTCTTCCATTGGAAATTAAATCTAGCTCTTCACAAATTATAAGCAATCATATGCTCTTCAACTTTAAGGCTTCATCCTTTCAAGTTTCTTCTTTAATGATAAATGGTAAAAGTAGAGATCCTCGATGGGTGGTTTAGTTGGTTGGAGCCCCATGTTACCAAGCCATTGGCCCTTTGTCATGAGGTCGTAAGTTCGATCCTATAAGTCTGTCGAGGTTACACAATTAAACATGGAGTCAGAAAAATGCATCAAGAAAAATGATAAATATCTTTATCAACTAATTGGCAGCTCGTCACAGTCTCGATCCTTTCTCTTTGCATAACAATGGCAACTCTGAACAGTGGCAACTAAGTGGCCACTTCAAACTTCAATGATGGACATTGGCTTTCTCTATGTACTACAGTTGTTTCCATTTGACAATAATTTATATCAAGTTACAGTTGTTTCCATTTGACAATACTTTATATCAAGTTAATTTTCTGAACAATTAAGACAACTTGCATTAAGCAACTGAGTCAACAAACACATTACTTTTGAATATTTGAATTAATTGAAGAACCTGTACACTTCGCTTAACACGTAAATGGTTTGCTAATTTTGAATTTTGATTACTCTTAGATTCATTGTAATATTTTATGTTTTCTTTATACTCGGTTTGAAGTTATTATTTTATGATTAATTCATTAACCTTCTCTTATTTTTAATTATATATAAAAAATCTTAATAGTTACTAACCATGTAAATCAAAAGCCTTATTTTTCAAAAATATCGCTGAATATATATAAGCCATTTGTTATTATTTTCATTACCTATTCTAGTTCTTTTATGATGCCATTCAAACATTGTGCATGCGGGGAAAAGAAAACGCAGGTGATCTCAACTGACCATTACTTTCAAGCGTTTAACTCTTTATTCATTAAAAGAACTAAAGATTTATGCTGTTTTTATATTATGATGTTATTAAATAGATTAGACATTTATTTTATGTTTGTTTTTCAAAACTGCTTTTATTATGAAATTGTTGAAAGGCTGTTTTTACATTATGTTATTATTAAATTTTAAATACCACTGTCTACACTGTGGTTGTACTTTGTTACTAAAATAGTTATCCATTCACTCCATTGTTGTTATTCTCTTGACTTTAAGAGTGTGTGCATGAACCATTCTGGTTTTCAAAAGATGCATTTGTAGAAGCATTGCCATTCTCTTGGTTGTGTGTGCATGAACCATTTTGGTTTTCAAAAGATGCATTTGTACAAGGATTGTCATTCTCTTGACTTTAATAATGTGTGTACAAGAACCATCCTGATTTTTAAAACATGTATTTGTACCAGGATTGCCATTCTCTTGACTTGTGTGTGCAAGAACCGTCCTGGTTTTTAAAGATACATTTGTACAAAGACTATCATTATCTTGACTTTAAGATTGTGTGTGCATGAACAATTATGGTTTTTAAAAATGCATTGTACAAGGATTGTCGTTGTGGTTTCTCTCTTGACTTTTCACATAAAGAAATATTTATAATTAAATTTTCTTTTAATTTGAGATTTGGTTTAAGAATTAGATGTTGAAAGAGTCTCTTGGTTGTGCCAATCGACACATCACCAACGTGGGATTGACGAAACATCCAACTTGAATAAAGGCGACATGAATTGGAATTTGGCATGCGTATGATGTTCATGTCCATTAAAACTAGCAAGCTTTTATTCTCAAGTAGGAAAGCATAGGAGCAAAAACCTGCAACATGTCTATGAGTTGAATGGGTAGTCAAAGGCAGAGGAAGTTTGTTTTGCTTATCAAGTTTAATAGTCTTTTACAATTCAATGCTAAAAGATGTCCTAATTTATATCTATATATATATATATATATATATATATTCTATTTGATAATGATATATAAGTAATTACTATTTTAGTATTGTTGGTTTTGATCGGGTTTGTTTTACATGACGGCTTGAATTTGAATCTAATGGAATAGAGACTTAAAATCCAACCATGTTAAGGATTAGTGTGACACATTAATTTTGAAGACTTAAATACCTTTAAGTGACTCTTTCTAAAACCAGAAACTAATCCCACAAATTATGGACAAACTAAGCAAACAAAAAAAATCATTCACTTTATCAAATAAATATAATAAAACATTTAAATAAATTAAAATTATAAAAAAAAATTATAAATTTTTAAAACATGTAAATATAATTAAAAAATCATTGCCAAGTTCTAATTAAAAAAACCTATCACTTTGAGGGGAGGTTCAGATTATAGGATTTATTAAGTTTTCTATGGAGTATGGACTTTTAATAATTAAAACAAGATGGAATCTTAATAAAGAATGAGTAAACTGTCGTAATGCTCACATTGATTTCATAACAATATGGTTTATAAAATCATTTTCATTAATCAAAATACTTTATTATTTAAATAATAATTTTTTTTTACATTTTATAAAAAAATAGTGTACTATAAAATCGTTTTCAATAATCAATATGCCTTATTATTTAAAAAACAATTTCTTATCTGGGATTAAAAATAGCTTTTAAAGTTACTTCTATTGGTTAATTTATAATTTGTTACCAACAAAAATAAGATTACTAAAAAATATATATTGTATTTATGATTTTCTTTATTTTTATCCATTTAATAAATTGTTGAACCCAACCTTCAATGTACTAATCTTCCACTATTCTGTTGATTTTTAAATTACAAGGCAACATCCAACATTGTAGCTAATTAAGGGGCGGGCGCACAAAGTTACTCTCCAAAACCGTTGCAATGGGGACGCGCTAACGGGATTAAAACAACCACCCGCATGCACCTAAGGAAGTGCGCACACGCTGCTAGCTTCGGTACCAAACCGAGGCGTGTGCGCGTGACTGGCACGTTCGCACCTAGGGCGTGCACGCGCTCCTATTAAAAAAAAACAGAGCAAAATGGGAACATTCTACTCATTGGATCCAAGCGCGACTTCCCCTCCGCATGCACATGACTACAGCCACCAAAAGAGGCCATTTCCACTCCAAAACCCACCAAATCGGTCCAACAACTCATCAACACGTCAATTGGATAGGTAAATTCCAATTTTTTTGTCATTTTATTCATTCTTTGTGTCATTTTTTTATTTTTTTTGTTTATTAAATTGTTAATAATTCCCAAATTTTTAAAACAATGGAGAAATTTTCAATTGCAGATTGTAAACCGAGACAATGAGTGAACAAAATGTTAACCCGGAGTCCGGTGGAACACAAGAAAACCCAAACCTTGGACCCAATGCCGAAGAAAACCGTCAACAAAATCCAAATGCCGAAGAAAATACAAACCCCCAACCAAATGTTGAACAAGATGACCTTAACCATTATGTAAATGAAATGAGAGTGCACACTCGAGAACTAAGAAACATGGGGGAACCATCTCGAGTGTCTCTTGCCACGTCAATTGAGAGCTCAATTGACTCCCTCATCCATGCACATCACTAATTGACCAACATGACTGAATATTGAGCTAGGATGCGAGAGTATTACTCCATGGGCATTTCCAAGGAAGCAATAAAATATTTGAATATTACAAAGGCCCAATTATACAGTATGTTCACCGATCCAAGAACACAACAACCACCCAACACTAGAAAGCCACGTGTCTGCATGGATTGGTGTCATTACCAACCATGGAGGGACAATTGGATACAGAGGTGGTTCATGGTGTACGATAAACCTCCCTGCAATAATAGGGAGGTTCCAAAGTACTTCCTTCGGCAACTGTGGGCTGAGTTTATGCTCGGTTTACATGTCAACTATTTTGACATAACCAAGTTCCAGGGTGTTGGGTGTGGCTTTTCCCAAGATCAACCTGCTGCCAGGAGGAACCCACTGAGAGGGCCACCAGCTCCTAGGTTCGACCCCAACCCCTCTCCCCATCCACCTCAGTTACCCCACATACTTGATCAGATTGAGGAGGCAATGAGGAATGTTGCACGTGGACTCCTGAGACACACCTCCTTTGTAGCAATGACTACAGTGGAGAGGTCGATTGACCTTGATAGAGATCCAGGTGCAGGGCATTCACGACAGGGCCAGGATAGACCTGTAACCGGTGGTAGCCATGCTGGGCATTCCAATTCGGCGGGGACAATGCCACATCTTTTTCCCCATTGCGGGCACACTTGCCCTAGCCCGATCGAGGGTTATTATATGGATCAGGTCAACAATTTTTTTAATGTGTTTTCAATAATCACTTGATAACTTGTAAAGTATTTTTAATTTTTTTTGTTTGACTTAAACCATTATTTCAATGTACAGTTATTCAGAGCTGAGACACCAACATGGAAGAACGTAGTATCTCCCAACCTGGATGCAGCAATGGCAGCTGCAACTGAAATTGTGGCACCTCACACGGAGGTATTTTCAGTACCTCACACAATATTGTTAGCCATGCTGGCATTCCAGTTTGACGGGGACAATGCCACATCTTTGTCCCCATTGTGGGCACACTTTCCCTGGCCCGATCGAGGGCTGTTATATGGATCAGGTCAACAATTTTTTTAATGTGTTTTCAATCATCACTTGATAACTTGTAAAGTATTTTTGTTTGACTTAAATTATTATTTCAATGTACAGTTATTCAGAGCTGAGACACCAACATGAGAGAACATAGTATCTCCCAACCTGGATGCAGCAATGGCAGCTGCAACTGAAATTGCGGCACCTCACACAATATTGTTATTACTTATGGCATTTATATTACTTAGGTATTTATATTTATGGCATACACTTTGATAGTTTGTACAATGTTTTTGAATATCTTGATTCCCTAAATAATGACTTGTTTAACATGTTCATAACATGCATGCATTTTGGTGTCCACAGGTGTTCCCTGACTACGATGATCAACCATCCCCGCTAGGGATTGGCAGAGCACCATATACACAGGTACAATGTGTAGTTAAAAGCATGCTTTTAATTTGAATTGTTATGACTTACTATGGTTTAATTTATTGTTTGTTTACTAAATTGTGATATTACAAATGTACATGTAGGTTCCACCAACAACTGCAGGTCCCCATTTTAGTCCTATGTTTCCACCCTCTCCCATGAATCCCCCCCCTCGCTTCCATCTAGACCCCTCCCTCCGTCCACCCCCTCCCTTCCATCTAGCCTCCCCTCTTTGGCCATACTCCCCCCTCCATCCATCCTCCCCCACTTGTCCACGCCCCCCCATCTATACATCCTCTCCAATTTATCCACACCCCTCTATCTATCCATCCTCCCCCATTCGTCCATGTCCCCCCTTCCTTCCAGCTTCCCCTCTTCGTCCACAACCTCCCCTCCGTCCATCCTCTTCCCTCTATGCAAGACTGCTCTCCTATGCACCATCCCTCAACATCCCCCCTAGCCCTTTTTGTTCGATACCCTCCATCGTACAACCAGCAGGGGTTCATCATCCACGATGTCCTCCTCCACCCCATACCACCATGTCTTCTCCCACCATATCTTCCCCACTTCCCGCCACTATTGTGGCATCTACTCTTCCAGTATATTGATTTGTATCTCTAGTGGTTGCACTTGTAGTGGCTGCAACTACATCTGCGCCCCCCCCCATGACTACATTGGAGCTGGTTTTCCATCCATCTGCTCCACCTACTAGCCCAAAAGCCCAGCCATGTCCATCGTCAGAGGTGTTCACGGTGAGAATCAAGCTAATTTATGAAAATATTTTGATGCATTAACAAAAATTAATTTAATAAATTATTGCTTTTCAATGAATTGATTGTTGTAAATGTTGTAGGATGGAATTGCTAAGAAGCTCCGCAGATCCAGGACACCTGCCTCGCATTTCCCACTCACATCAGAGGTGATTTATTTAAGATTCGAATTCTACATTTGTTTTATAAATGTGGTAAATGTTGCAAATGCTTGAAAATGATGGTATCTTATATCATTTGTTCCAGAGCCCAGAGAGACGGTCTACTCCTAGATGGAACAAGACCCGAGGTACTAGTAGCTCGAAGAGTAGGAAGATCAACTTTGGAGATGCGCCTGGGAGTGACGGGGGTGGTCACAATGCTTGACACACCATGTGATGTACATTATCCATGATGTGGCACTTTTGCGCACTAGTTTCCATGTACTTTGTATCTATGGCACGAGTTGCCATGTATTTTGGATCTACGGCATGAGTTGTCGCATTTTCTATAGGGAACGAGTTGTCATTGTATGTTCATTGGGAACCATGTTCCACTATTTTCCAGAAATTGTATATGTTTGGATGATTTTTGTAGCCTTGAAGTACATGGATTTTCAATTATGTGATTTATATCGATGTTGTCTATATTGGTATCTTGTTATCTAATGTTGTTGTCTCATGTTGTGTGTATCATGATGTGATGTTGTCTAAATTTGGTTTTTACTTCTATCCATCCATGGCATGCGGTCTTAAGTTTTGGTACCAATGATGTCCATGCATTAGTTGATAATGTGAATCAACCTGAAGCTTACCTAGATCTTAGAAGAGAAGTTGGATATCATAGTTCATCTTGGTTTATCTTTCCACATGTAAAAGCTTGTAATGGTATCTATGTTAATAAAACATTATAAACATAGGCTAACTCAAACAAAATCATGTGTGAGAATTAATCTAAAAACAAACGGAATAAATGGATGGACAAATCACACCTCATGGCACATAAGATATATATTGGGAACTTGAGTACTAGGAAAATAATACTTAAAAATAGAAAATGTCCATTGTTGTCAAAAGGTTAAAATGAGATCCAACATGATTTTTAATAGCTCTACATAATGGGATCCAAAATGTCCATGCTCTACAAAATGAAATGTAGTCACTAGTATTTATATTGACCATTTTTTCTACTTAAGATCATGTAACAAATTAATAACCAACTTATGGAATCATTTCTTAATCAATTGTCACCATACAAATAGGACAACCTTGAGAACAATGTATAGCTAGCTCATTAATTCTCACTCACGGATATAGCCACCTTTGATTTGATGACCATCACTTCCACTACCATTTACAATTAGGACTTCCTTAATTTATCATTATGTGATAGCGATCTAATATTATGTAGACACATTGAATTAAACACATATATTTGGCATTACAATAAATGACTACTATGAGGTGTATTTTTTAGGCTATATCCACCTCAACACACCAACTTGTTACCCCAATACCCCAAATGTTTTCAAATTCTATCTGGAAGGGATTAAGGGGTATTAGGACATCATAATTCATATATTGGACACTCAGACTCTTGTTAAAGACATTTAGGACTTGCATTACATCAATAGAGTCACAAACACACCCTCATCAAGTTGCATGCATCCATTAGGGCACCAACACTGGAACATGTAAGCATTACTACATGTTGGACTAAGCGTTACCAATGTTATGATAATATTAGGTTTTTCATCCATTGATAAGGTTTCCATAGGTGTACATATCCACCATATAAAAATCTTCATGGTACAACCAATTTCAAACCATTAGGTTTCTAAATTAGGTATCCGGTGCTAGGTACAACGGTTTTCTAGTTGTATGCACCCTTGCTATATAGATGAGAAACTATGCACATATGTGTATAGTGATTTGGATTCAAATGTATGCACATGAATATATATGTACAATGAAAATGATTTAATTTTTATATGTATTATAATTTAGGGCTAGATCTTAGGCTACATAATAGGGTTTCATTGTGATTAGAATACAAACTAGGGTTTACGCTACCAACTAGGGTTTTTAGGCTAGTCTCTCATGTTTCTAGGATAGGATCCAAACTCTAGGGTCACCATCTAGAGAGCTTGTGTAGTTACATATAAAAGAGAATTGTTAATGTAGTTACATATAAAAGAGAATTGTTAATGTAGTTACATATGGATCGTTCTTTGTGTGTTAGGGCAATTTTCGTCTAGAGAGCTTGTGTAGTGATCCAAGGACTTGTTCATAGCTCATGAGCATGCAAATATTCATTTAGGTCCTAATAACCTTTATATTTTTCAATCACCATTTATGTGTATGAATATGTAGATAGATATTGGATAATGACACAT
>BSBM01000017.1:4682500-4715000 GCA_027924585.1 Larix kaempferi
GGTTTCAGCTAGGGGACCCCCCACACCATGCCTCGAAGACCCGGAAACAATGCGAATGAGCCATCTTCGGAGCTATGACTTTGCTCAGTGAGGGCCATTCCAAATTCGGTCAAGGGGGGCATTTCTCGTCCAGAGGCCCCTGGGCATGCGTCGCCACTATGGACAGGTCCACAATGACCACGTGGACCTGTGGCATCCAATGGAATCTAAGCTCGTCGGTTTGGGTTTCGTGGCCCTGGAGCAAATCCTCAAAGTGTCCCTGAATAGCCCCGGGGTGCCCAAGTAGAATGCCCATAGCACCCAAACTATGGCTCCGTTCACGAATCCGTCAATTCTGGTGGGTCCGGAACGTCGGGTTTCAACTTAGGGACCCCCCACAGTATGCCTCGAATACTTGGAAATGGTGCGAATGAGCCATCTTCGGAGCTAGGGTTTTGCTCAGTGAGGGTCATTCCAAATTCGCTCAAGGGGGGCATTTCTCATCCAGAGGCCCCCAGGCGTGTGTGGCCACCGTGGACAGGTCCACAATGGCCACATGGACCTGTGGGATCCAACGGAATCCAAGTCCACTCATTGGTTTGGGTGGTCCATGTGGCCATTGTGGGATTCCCATTCCAAATTCACTCAAGGGGGCCATTTCTCATCCAGAGGCCCCCTGACGTGTGTGGCCACTGTGGACAGGTCTACAATGGCCACGTCGAACTTTGGGATCCAACGGAATCCAATTCCACTTGTCGGTTTGGGTTTCATGGCCCTGAAGTAAATCCTCAAAGTGTCCCTGAATGGCCCCGGGGTGCCCGACTAGAATGCCCGTAGCACCCAAACGTGGCTCGGTTCGTGAATTCGTCGATTCTGGTGGGTCCGGGACGCTAGGTTTCAGCTTAGGGAGCCCCCACACCATGCCTCAAATACTCAGAAACGGTGCGAATGAGCTATCTTCGGAGCTAGGGTTTTGCTCAGTTAGGGCCATTCCAAATTCGCTCAAGGAGTCCATTTCTCGTCCAGAGGCCTCGGGGCGTGCGTGGCCACCATGGACAGGTCCACAATGGCCACGTGGACTTGTGGGATCCGACAGAATCCAAGTCCGCTCACCAGTTTCGTCGGATCCCACAATTCCACATGGCCATTGTGGACCTGTCCACAGTGGCCACGCACACCCGAGGGCCTCCGAACAAGAAATGGCCCCCTTGAGCGAATTTGGAATGGCCCTCACTCAACCAAACCCTAGCTCTGGATATGGCTGATTGGCACCGTTTTTGGGTCTTCGAGGCACGATGTGGGTGGTCCCCTAGCTAAAACCTAAAGTCCCGGTCCCACCGGAATCAACGGATTCGCAAACGGAGCCATTGTTTGGCTACTACAGGCATTCTAGTTGGGCACCCCGGGGCCATTCAGGGACAGCTTGAGGATTTGCTCCAGGGACACGGAACCCAAACCGGCGAGCGGACTTGGATTATGTCGGCTCCCACAGGTCCACGAGGCCATTGTGGACCTATCCACGGTGGCCACGCATGCCCGGGGGCCTTCGGACGAGAAATGGCCCCCTTAAGCAAGATTGGCATGGCCTTCACATTAGGGTCAAATTTGCAAAATCGTCGATCGGGCACTTATGGCTAGCGTTCCCAGCTGGAACCTTCCTATACACACTTGCAGGACTCCCCGGAACCCAGTTTTGTTGCACGGTTGGAATTCTATGCCCCCGGTAGGTATCCAACAGGTGTCCCTGAAGGCCTTTTGGATGCGAGACAGAGCGAGCCATAAAATGATGACCATGGATCGGATTGACAAATTGTCGACTCCATTGGATTCAGGACGTCGGGATAGTGCTAGGGGTTCCCCTCTCCTCTGGTCTCGTGGCCCAGGTGTCATCTTGTACGTCCATTTTGAAAAATAGGGTTTTGCTTCATACGGGAGTGTGCAATTTTTGCACTTTGGGGTCAAATTTGCAAAATCGTCGACCGGGCACTTAGGCTAGCGTTCCCAACTGGAACCTCCCTAGACACACTTGCAGGACTCCCCAGAACCCGATTTTGTTGCACGGTTGGAATTCTATGCCCCCGACAGGTATCCAGCAGGTGTCCCTGAAGGTCTTTTGGATGCGAGATGGAACGAGCCATGGAATGACGACCGTGTCTCGGATCGACAAACCGTCAACTCCATTGGATTCAAGACGTCGGGATAGTGTTAGGGGTGCCCCTCTCCTCCGGTCTCGTGGCCCAGGTGCCATCTTGTACATCCATTTTGGAAACTAGGGTTTTGCTCAGTACGGGAGCATGCAATTTTTGCACATTGGGGTCAAATTTGCAAAATCGTCGACCAGGCACTTATGGCTAACATTCCTAGCTGGAACCTCCCTAGACACACTTGCAGGACTCCCTGGAACCCGGTTTTGTTGCACGGTTGGAATTCTATGCCCCCGGCAGGTATCCAACAGGTGTCCCTGAAGGCCTTTTGGATGCGAGACGAAACGAGCCATAGAATGACGACCGTGGCTCGGATCGACAAACCGTCGACTCCGTTGGATTCAGGACGTCGGGATAGTGCTAGGGGTGCCCCTCTCCTCCGATCATGTGGCCCAGGTGTCATCTTGTACGTCCATTTTGGAAACTAGGGTTTTGCTCAGTACGAGAGTGTGTAATTTTTGCACATTGGGGTCATTTGCAAAATCGTCGACCGTGCACTTATGGTGATGATGATGATGAAGAAGTTGATGATTATGGTGATGGTGATGGTGATGGTGATGGTTATGAAGATGATAATGATGATGACGAAGAAGATGATGATGATGGAGATGTTGATGAGGAGCCTAGAGATGACAATGATGATGAAGATGGTGATGATGATGAAGACGTTGATGATGATGGTCATGGTGATGAAGATGATGATGATGATGACGAAGAAGATGTGATGATGGAGATGTTGATGAGGAACCTAGAGATGACAATGATGATGAAGATGTTGATGATGGTAATGGTGATGGTGATGGTGATGAAGATGATGATGAGGAGGAGGAAGAAGAAGATGATGATGATGGAGATGTTGATGAGGAGCCTAGAGATGACAATGATGATGAAGATGGTGATGATGATGAAGACGTTGATGATGATGGTGATGGTGATGAAGATGATGATGATGATGACGAAGAATATGTGATGATGGAGATGTTGATGAGGAACCTAGAGATGACAATGATGATGAAGATGTTGATGATAATGATGATGGTGATGATGATGAAGACGTTGATGATGATGGTGATGGTGATGGTGATGGTGATGGTGATGGTGATGGTGATGGTGATGGTGATGAAGATAATGATGATGATGATGATGATGATGATGATGGAGATGTTGATGAGGAACCTAGAGATGACAATGATGATGAAGATGTTGATGATGATGAAGATGGTGATGGTGATGATGATGAAGACATTGATGATGATGTTGATGGTGATGAAGATGATGATGATGATGATGACGAAGAAGATGATGATGATGGAGATGTTGATGAGGAATCTAGAGATGACAATGATGATGAAGATGTTGATGATGATAATGATGATGATGATGATGCTGATGAAGACGTTGATGATGATGGTGATGGAGATGAAGATGATGATGATGATGATAGAGATGTTGATGAGGATCCTAGAGATGACAATGATGATGAAGATGGTGATGATGATGATGATGAAGATGTTGATGATGATGGTGATGATGATGATGATGAATAAGATGATGATGATGGAGATGTTAATGAGGAACCTAGAGATGACAATCATGATGAATATGTTGATGACGATGATGATGGTGATGATGATGAAGACGTTGATGATGATGGTGATGGTGATGAAGATGGTGATGAAGAAGATGGTGATGAAGATGGTGATGAAGAAGATGATGATGACGGAGATGTTGACGAGGAACCTAGAGATGACAATGATGATGAAGATAGTGATGATGATGATGATGAAGATGTTGATGATGATGTTGATGTTGATGATGATGGTGATGAAGATGTTGACAAGGAACCTAGAGATGACAATGATGATGAAGATGGTGACGATGATGATGATGAATATGTTGATGATGATGATGATGATGATGATGATGATGATGATGGTGATGATGGTGTTGATGATGATGATGACATGTCCCTCTAAGTGGTTATCTTTAGGAATCAAGCATCAATATTCAACCATAAATGAGCATGTTTTAAAATAAATTGTTAGGATACATATCTAAGAGTCTAGAAGATCTCTATGCATTTGTCCATCAAATTTGGTCAAGGAAATTCTAGTATCTAGATAGAATATATTAGTGGAAACCCTAGGTTGATGACATGATGCTTGGATAAAAGCAAAAACCTAAAATCTAGCTAGATTTGGGTGAGCATTGAGCACGGGGAACCAAATCTATGAATATGTGTATTGTTAAATATAATTTTGTTGGGTGAATCCAATAACCAACATAATCAACATAATATAATATATTTTTGGGTTGGGGATATACCTCAAGTTACCCAAAGCATGAAAAAATTTTGGGTGGGCACAAAACCAAGAGAACAAAAAATGTTGAAGAGGACATGTGGGGTGGGAGGTCAACCTCCAAAAACTCAAGCATTGGCATGGGTGAGGTAGGTCTAAAGCCTCCCTCAAGGACATTTCCAACCATTAGGTGACAATGATGAACATGTTAGTGCTACTCAATTAGATGATGAAGTAGCTCAAGACAATATGGAAGTTGTTGCATCACATGAACCACATACATATTCTCTAGAACTAATTCAAAATGACACTATTGAATTGAATATGATTGAAGGTTATCAAGTGGCAAGAAGCCTCAATGAAAAAATGACATTGCAAAGCCAAAAACCCTAGCATGAATGGTTATCATAAGCCATGATGAATATGAATATGAATATTGTTACTAACGCTAATGAAAAAATCCTTAACATGCCCTTGTTGCCAACATATTTGAACAACAATGAAATTATCCATTATTATGTGGATGAAGGCAATGAAGAACCAACTCAAGAAGCCAATGAAGAAGAATCATAGCTCCCAAATGATCCTCATATTCAACCAAGTACTAGACCAATATTGAAACAATTCCTAAAGCTCCAAATGGAGAGAGTGGTAGAGAAAATAGGGGCAATATCTAGATTTGGGTGCTACGAGCATCTTGGTAAGACCTAGGGTTTGAGGATCAAAATACCAAGATAGACATGTAGACTTGGATTCTATAAGTTGAGTTCTCTAGTGGTGTACTTGTGTGACGTGACAAATATTTCTAATAGTGGTCCTATCCCACTTGGAGTCCAAATACCCCCTTATTGAGGGTACGTCTGGTGGTTCACAGATTCTAGGGCTAGATTAGGTTTCTAGGATTTTAGATCAGTTTCCTAGGGTTAGATTAGTGTTTCTAGGGCTAGTTTAGGTTTCTAGGACTAGATTAGGTTTATAGTATTCTAGCTTAGTTTTCCAGTGTCAAATTAGTGTTTCTAGGGTTAGTTTAGCTTTCTAGGATTTCTAGGGATAGATTAGGTTTGTAGAGTTATATTATTGCTTCTAGGGCTAGACTAAGTTTCAGCAGCGCATGATAACAATATCAAATAAACTATATAACATGAATAACATTAATCGTGCATGAATAAACAATCACATGGCTATAAATCATAACTTAATTATAACTCAAACATCAAATAAACAATATAAGATAATGATATCAAATAAACTATCTAACATGAATAACATTAATCATGCAGGAATAAAACAATCACATGGCTATACTATGTACCTGCATCAATTAGGCCTTTTGGATCCTCTCGATTTTTTAATGTCTCAAACAACCTCTCGTGCTCTGCATGAGGTAGGAAGTAGCATACCTTGTTTGATGACTTCGTTGACATTGTCTGTAGTTGGATGTTTGTACCAACAATCAAGTGCGTAAAGTGATACACCCGTGACCCTAGTCTATAATCCGTGTATGTGTAGCCATTGCTCTTTGGTCCCTTTCCATCCAATGTAAGATATTCCCCCTGAACAACCATTGAGCCAGTCAAAAAGGTAATGCCTTCACTATCCGTTAATGATGCGAGGAGGGTTTGCTTCCCCTGGATGCATAGTCCCAACCAATAATTTGTCCCAATTGCACTGTATGTCAGGCCGACAACTGTGTAGATGTGTCCTTCAAAAATGCATTTTATGGTCATATTCCAACAAATAGTGGTTTGATAACTTGGATAATTACATATAAACAAGGAGGGAACCAGGATATGCATGCAGAAATGTTTACCTAGATGTACAAGATCAAATATATGATCATATTCATTCGAAATAGAGGATTGGCCTTCCTCTAACTGGATTGTGTCAACAACTGCACATGGGTCAACTGCAAGTGATACATGATCCCATTCATCAACCCAATCCATTGATTCGCACTCATCCCACTCACAACTGCTGCAAGGCCCACAAAAGCAAGAAAATTTTCGTGTCCATATTTCAAATAAGTGGTTGTTTGAGCTTTGAAGCGAATGAAATCCACGAGTGCCTTGCACAGTACTACAACTATAAGAATGTGATCGATCTATATCAACTACATGCCAAAAATTTCTGATAACATGTCATCTACCTATTGGTATGTGTTGCTTCGTTGTTCGATTTGACATTTATGCAGAGCACCATTGCCCTATGGATTATGCATCCCGAATATGAGGTTTTTTCATGCACCTCATCTCCTCCCTTCGTAGGGAAGTTTTGAGACATGCTCCAGCCCCGTCGTGCTCTCCCTTTCCATGCCCGGTCTCAAAATAGTTCCATACATGCAACACATCATAAGTCTTGTGCAAAATACTTAACCACTGGAATACACATGCATTTTTGAACTAGCCTGCACAACCATCTGACCATATCCAATGTTGATCCATCTGTATACCTCTCTCCTTCAGCTGATCATAGAAAAAATTGAAGCAATGATGCACATAATGCAGGTCGTGGCACCTGTCCTCATTGATGTAGAAGTTGGTCTTTTTCAATATTATCCTCGTGTCGTTGCTGCTCTCTGGCGCGTGCCTATACATGATATGGACCATTATGCTAACTTGGTCTGAATGGTAGTATTGACTTTGAATCTCATTTTGTGGCTGCAGGGTGTAGTTTTCAGCAAAGTCCACAACCGAAAATATTGTGCCATTGGGGAAGGTGTCCCTGCACTATCTGTACTGTTCATCCTACCATCGTGCTACATGGACATGATGTACATACTGCTCGGTCTTTTGGTAGAATTCCTTCATGAAATTGAAAATTTGTACCTGGTGCCACAAAACCAATGGCATTAATACAACGTGACATTTTCAATCTGAATATATATGTACAAATTCAACATGTACAATATGAAAGTATGCAAACTTAGATTACCTGTGACTTCACCAATGCAATTTTTTTGCTTTCCTTTGAACTATCAACTTGATATGTTATGTACTGGAAGTTATGCATTTCTACTGACATCCTCCCAAATTCGTGCTCCACGGTTGCGTGGATGCAGTGGCTCAATAATGCAAATCCACTACAACTGGAACATGTCCCATATAAACATGATCTTTTATAATATTTTTGTCCTTTAGGTCTTGAACACATTATGCTATGTATAAATTCTCTGGATGCATTCGGTGGTTGTAACGATGGGAAATCCTGCACAATGTTAGTATGCAAATCACAAAATATATGTCTATATGTATCATAATAGTACTAAAATTCTACATGGTATATACAACAACATGTATTGCGATCAATGCAAATTCTAACATACCAGGGTTTGCATTTTTCAAAGGACCTTTGGCCCAAGTTCAATTGTGTGTGCTCATTCTTGAACCTCTCATAGAGTTTTGTTTGTTTCGTGTCAAGGAAGTGGTTGACATGGGGTTCACCCTACCTAACACCTTTTCTCAACTTTAAAACATCTCTTTGATTCGATGATGGTCTAGTGTTATCATGCCAGAACTTTTGCACTAGTTCTTTAACAACATCAATGAGCTTCATGTCTGAACGAGGTAACCTACCAACAAAGGCCCAACAATCTTTTTGGCCTGGGGTCTCAAGTGTTTATCTAATGGAAGATTACTTTTGAAGATTATTTCTATCTACTTTAAAGATTTTACATGTGTGTGATAGTAGGAAACGTTGCCTTGTGGATTTGTCTACAATCGATTCCGACAGTACACGACGGGTCGCATTAAAATATTTTGTACAAGAAGTTTTTCCAATCAAATTAAATGCAGATTGTAGATTTCTAACAACATGATTGTTGGCCTCTGAACTTCTAACTACCTTTATGCCCAAAATTCTCCTAACATGAACTAGACAATGTGATTTTAAAAAAGCAAGAAACAATTGACATTTTGCTGCATCGGTTTTGGATTCAAAAAATTCTTTGATTATCTTGCTACAATGGAAATCAATAGTGTGTTTGGGAAACTTACCTTCAAGTCCTGGAAATGAACTTTCATCCACATGAATACGTATGGGAGTTCTCCATTGTCCGCTTGATAGTCGAGGCAAGGGAGTCGACAAGGAATTACGAGTCTCGTCAACGGTTTGTTGTGGCCCTTCATTCACAAATTGGTCCTGCAAAGGAGTGTGTTCGCCATGTGTGTGCTCTTCTTGGGGAGGTTTCCAATTAAGAACTTGTTCAACATCCATCCCTTCATACTCGACATCAGGCAAGATTTGATTGACTTCAACCACTTTGTCATTGCTTTTTGATGGATCTAAGGCACTAACATTTTGATTTCTATGGTTTTCCATGTACAACCTGGCATTTTCTCTTATCTCATGGACCTTTTCAGGGGGAGGCTCCTTCCTTCTAGACTTTCTTCTATTATTACGTATGTTTCCCATATTCAATGCGTTTTAAAAAAAAACAACAATATCACCCCTACAAGAATGAACAACAAATAAGATATTAAAATTCGATGTGCATGATTATTAAAGCTCGATGTAGCAATTGATTATGTACAACAACATCTAGTGAGAATGTTTTCATGTAATCTTAAAAGCTATTGAGAATTCCCTAGATATAACTACAACAACACCTCTATGAACTCAGTAGGATGGTATTGGATGGTATTGGATGGTGGTATGGGATGTTAGTAGGAGAAAATTCCCTACAAGGGAGAATCTCCTACTCACTTCATTTCCATGTTATGGATGAGGGAAAATAGACCCAAAATATTAAGAGTTTTCAATTCTTTAGGTGTTTGTGTGAGTTGTTGTAGTGAAACCATGAGGAATTCAACAAATGTTTGTGTACTAGATGGAGTAATGTGATTATGAAATGTTATTGGTGGTGATGCAAGTAATTTCTTTTTATTATCTTCATAAAAGGTTGAAAGCGTTGCTTGGTGCATGTTGTTGTTTTTTTTTGGTAAGATGTTTTTATTGTCTATGTTGAAGATTAAGAAGATTAAAATAGATCTACCATACAATTCATGAGGAAAAACTAAAATAGATGCCATTCAAACAAGTGAATGAAGACTAAAATACATTTAACAATATAAAATTGTCACCATACCTCAAGGACTATGATTGCTCTTTGCTTCAAATGTAAAATGCTCTTTTGATGTGTCCACCATATGTAAGAAGAGTTCATGTGTGTTCAAGTAGCATGAGAATTCAATCCAAGGATACAAATAGAGTCCAACTGTTGTGTATTCACTTAAATGATCCAAATAGAGCCCAAGAGGTGTGTATTCAATCCAAAGAGCCAAATAGAGCCCTAAATGTTGTGTATTCTATCCAAATGGTCAAGGAAGCACCAAATGGTGTGTGAATTCAATCTAAAATGTAAATGCTTGTCTAACTGTGCGTGAAAACAATGAACAAAATGCGATGAATCAGAGAAAAAATGCGAAAGAAGAGCGCGGGTGATTTTCTAAATTTTATGTTCAGCAGGGATGCGCACGCACTAGGGAGTGCGTGCACGCTAGGTGCGTGTGCGAGTCCCTGCTAAACATTGTATAGTTCAGTGGGTAACGTTCACTTCATTTATTACCCAACAAACCTAAATGTGTCGGTTTATTCCTAGAGCATCTCCCCCATAAAGGCCTTTAGGACCTCTTCTAACCCATAATCCCTAAGTGCACTTAAGTGCTTATAGGTGTTTAGGGGTTTTGGGGTATATTTACAAATATGTATTTTAATTTCAAAACATTAATTTAATTTTGAATTAGAAACATATGTATTACATCAAGAATAATTAAATACGTAATAGATATAATGAAATTCCGCTGAAACGTATGGCAAAATATAGAATTTTGGATAGATCATCAGGTAGAATATTTCTTTTGTTACTAAAATAACTAGTATGAGATGCATAGATTGCAAAATCCCGGTGCAGTAAAGGTTTTCAAGGTTACTGAATCGGATTGTGCAACCAAAATATTCAATTTCAGTAGATTTGCGGTTTAAGATGTTAATGAAGAGTATTTCTTTGTAATTTTTTACAAATCGGATCAATCATATTTTTTTAGAAACAACTAAAAAATACATTTGTGGCTTGAAAGACTTCCATTCACCAACTTGTTTCTAAAATCAATCAAACATAAAACAACTAAATCTTTAAACAAATAGGCATACCAGCTATTTCCAATTCTACCCATTCCATGCATAAAGTGATGTTGTACTGTACCATTTTTTGACATATTTGTCTCCACCAGCTAGACAGGAGAATCTTTGTTGTAAAAAATTTATAAAAAGAAAAAAACTCAATTTGTTTTGCAGATTAAAACCCAAGTGAAAATTTTACAGGCATTTTACCTGCATCCCCAAAGTCTTAGGTACAAACTAAAATGGAGCCATATACTTAAGGAGTGGGATGCGAGCACTAAAAGATTTCATATATTGAAAATGTCGGACAATAGAGGAGAATTGGTGAAAATATTATGAAGGTAAGACAAAGTGAAAATGGCGAACAACAAAAGAGTATTAGGGTTGAGTTTTATGGATATCTAAGAGTACGACACTTGGGGTTACTATGCCAACTGTCTAGCAAAGTAATTTCATTCATTGGAAGCCGTTGATCCGTTGCTAGAGAGGTCTGGATATGTGGAGCAGCTTCGATGCTCATGATGAAACCAACTTACTAATTTATCTTAAATTGCATTACATATCCATTCATAAACCCATAAATAATAATGAAATCATTTTATAATGAGAAAAGCTCTGCAAATAAGTTTTGTTCTTTTTTCTCTATTGATTGTTGTAAATTACAATTTTATAATCAAAATAGATTCATCTTAATTCTAGTTCTATTATTAAGTATTGAGAAGATCATAAAGAAACTAGAGCTTCAAACTTCTTAGTACTTTAAGATAGGGATTAAGATCTACTCTAGTTTATTATTATCATGGTCTACCTTTTTTAAGATCATCTCCCTCTTCCTCATTAACATATTCATCGTCATCTTCTTCATCATCATCATCATCATCATCATCATCATCTTCATCATATTCATCATCATCATCATCATCATCATCATCACCATATTCATCATCATCGTTGTCTTCGTCATCACCACCACCACAAACACCATCATCATCATCTTCATCATCATCATCATCATCATCTTCGTCAGCATATTCATCATCACCATATTCTTCATCATCAACATCATCATCATCATCTTGATCATCATCGTTGTGGTTGTCATCACCATCATCTTCATGGTATTCATCATCATCATCATTATCTTCATCATCATCGTCATATTCGTCATTATCATCATCTTCATCATCATCCTCGTCATCATCATCATCATCATCATCCTCACCACCACCATCGTCATCATCTTCATCATCATCATCTTCTTCATTATCATCATCATCATCATCATCGTCGTCGTCTTCATCATCATCATCATCAGAAAACAACATCTTCATCATGATCTTCTTCGTTGTCATCATCATCATCATCATCAACTTCATCATCATCATCGTCGTCGTCGTCGTCGTTGTCATGACCATCTTCATGGTCTTCATCATCATCATCTTCATCTTCATCGTCACCATCGTCATCTTCACCATCATCATCTTCATCATCATCATCATCGTCTTCTTCATCATCAACATCATCATCATCTTCATCATATTCATCACCATCATCTTCATCTTCATCATCATCATCATCATCCTCATCACCATCTTCTTCATCATCATCATCTCCCTCTTATGTTAGGAACCCATGTCAACCCTTTTATTTACTTTGTTAGTATATTGTTGTTGGACGCATATGCTTTATAAGTTGTTCCATAGTATTTGTTGATCCATAGTTTGTATTATTGTTGTTGGACGCATATGCTTTGTAAGTCATCCCGTGGTAATTGTTGATCCATAGTTTGTATTGGCCCATGGTTTGTATTGACACATGGTATTGACCCATGGTATTGGTGCCTAGACTTAGTATATAAGTTTGTGTTGAGACCAATGAAGGTACCGTGAAGTTATTTGTATTGAGCTTGCTCAAACGAGGTTTCCCCCTCGAAGTGGCCTGCGATTATGAGTTCTATTATTTCTATTATCTTGTGTATTTTCATTAATTAAATGTTGCAGGTTCTTCACATATGGTATCAGAGCATTTCTTGGGCTCGCTGGATGAAATTTCTGCCAAAAATTTTTTTTTGCCTCTATTACAGCTTCGGATCTGGGAATAATCCCTATCCGCTTAATTGTGGGAAGTACTTGGGCATAAGCCCTAAAACTCATTGTGAGGAGTACCACAAGAACCCCGAAGTAGTTGGCCCATTGAGAGGACCTGCCGGCGAAAAGGAAAACGACCCCTTCCTGATTAACTAGTTTCCACCCGCGAGGTAAACCAAGAGTTGTCGTTTGTGGCAAAGCAGTTATCAATTTTACCTGAGCCATGGAGTGATGGGTACTGCCCCAATACACACGTTAGACAACATTGGTGGCCGAGTGAATCCCCTAAACCGATAGGAATCCGAACATACCTGGGGTCCATATCTATTTTCAGTTGAACTGTTTCCGATCACTTCCGCGCCATTGCAGATCCCTCTGTTTCCTATCACTTCCATGCCATTGCAGATCCCTCTGTTGCCTATCAATTCCACGCCATTGCAAATCCATTCTGAAAGTTGGTTCTGATCCAGCCATTTCAGATCCATTCTAAAATTCGTTTCAGATCCAGCTGTTTTTGATCCATTCTGAGCCATTCCAGATCCCGCCATTTCCGATCCATTCCGACAGTCGTTTCAGATCCCTTCTGGAAAAAAATAAAAAATAAAAAATAAATAAATAAATAAAATAAAATAAAAAAATCTGTTTTTTTTTTGCCATATCTCCCTTGTTTTAACTCTGTTGTCCCTGAAACTTCATTGACACCCCTGCAATCCCATTCTTCATATTTCACTCCTGAGGACCCTATCCCAAATTCCACTTCCCAAAGCCAGAATCTCACATTTGTCTATTTTTAGGGTTTGCCATAACTCCTTCGATTTTCACCAAATCGCCCTCAAATTTTCCCACCGTGTCCATTCCCTATTTTTTATTCTTTGTCCCTCTCTAACAAATTTTCTCATTCTTTCAGCCTGCTTCTGAAATCCTCATTTTCTGCTTCCCTATCCATTTCAAAGTGTCCAAAACCTAGTCAAACCCCAATTACCCATCCGATTTTTTCCCAAATCCAAATTTCCCTTTACTAAATAAGCTTTTGTTTGTGTTTTTGTATCCATTCCCCCCCAAAAAAAAAAACTCTTGGTTATGGTTGTCACCTGCGTAGGAGTAAAAACCATGGAGGAAGCACTTGCAGCCATCCAAACCAAACTCCAAGATCTCGATGAAAAATTTCTCGGCCTCCATCTTGAGCATTCAGCCATGCACAACAAATGACAATCCGAGTTTTCATCAGACAATGGGTTCTCTTCTTCCAACAATTTCCGTGGTCTGAAGCTTGAATTTCCTCGCTTCAATGGTACTGATCCGACTGGATGGATCTATCGTGCAGAACAGTATTTCAGTCTGCATAATACTTTTGATGTCCAAAAAGTTCCACTTGCATTCTTTCATTTGGAACAGGAATCCCTTCAATGGTACCGTTGGTACATCAAGGCTCATGACGAGCCAAAATGGACAGATTTTTGCCAACTCCTTTTGCAACGATTTGGTCATAATGATTTTGATGACTTCACTGGAGCACTCACTAAACTTCGTCAAATTGGCACTGTGAGAGAGTATTTGACAGAATTTGAGAAACTAGCCAATCACACAGAAGGATTGTCTGATGAATTCTACAGGAGTTGTTTTATCAGTGATCTTAAGGATGAAATCCGCTCAGAGGTCAAAATGTTCTATCCCAACACAATGATGGCATCCCTGGGGTTGGCTAAGTTGGTAGAAGACAAGATTTCAGCCCAACAGCGCTCCAAACCCACTTTTGTTCCCTTCTGAAATATGGGTTCTCAATGAGCTCCCATCCCGCCAACTCCTCGACCAACTCCTATCAAGCATTTGTCTGAAACAAAGATGTAGGCACACAGAGAAAAATGGCTTTGTTATAATTGTGATGAGAAATTCACTCGGGGACATAGATGTGTTCAGCAAAAACTCTATCTCTTGGATATGGATTCTCCGCCTGCCTCTAAAATTGGTGAAGAAGCTCCATATACAATGTATGATCAGGTCGACATTTAGGAGCCGCCTCTTGACCCCCATCTCAGGATGACCAACCAGAGATATATCTCCATGCTCTATCCGGCGTCACCACCCCCTAAAAAATGTGGGTCAGGGGTTACTTCAAGAAGCTTCCTCTTACAATACTCATTGATTCTAGTAGCACTCATAACTTTATTGACCCTCGGATTTCCAAACAGGCTGATTGTTTTGTCCATCCTTGCTCCAACTTTGAAGTCATGGTTTCCAATGGGGGCACCTTCCCTTTCAAGGGGAAGTGTTACAATGTGCGTATCTCTTTGGAAGATTATAACCTACGCTCTGATATGTTTTCCTTGTCCCTAGGAAGATGTGATGTGGTTTTGGGCGTTCAATGGTTACGCACACTTGGCCCCATCTTATGGGATTTTGCTGAACTTTGGATGCAGTTTTCAGTCAATGGGAAACAACACAAATTTACGAGCTTACAACAAGGGTCTCTATGCATCATCAGTTCACATCGCCTGGAAAAGATCCTTAAGAAGAATTCACATGGTGTCATCGCTCAACTCCATTCCATTCAGATGCACCCATCAACGATCTCCCCTACTTCCTTGGATAGATATGTAGGTGTCTTTGCTGAACCAGTGGGCTTGTCGCCTTCAAAAGACCTTTCCGGTAAGACTTTAGCCGCATCTACATCCTAGCAGGAAATGCTGGCTATTTTGCATGCACTACAGAAGTGGCAGCCATACCTATTAGGGAATCATTTCTGCATCAAGACTGATATCCAGAGTCTAGAAAATTTCCTATAACAACCGGTCTCCTCCCCAGCACACATGAAATAGGTTATCCAACTCATGGGTTATGCCTATGCAATCACTTACAAGAAGGGTAAGCACAATATGGTGGAAGATGCTCCTTCTCACACATTTGATGACCCAATTCCTCTTACAGCTATTTCTCTGCTTGTTCCAAATTGGTTGCAATATGTTCAACAAGGCTATCTCTTCTATGAACTCCATGCTTCTTTATTGGCAGGGAACTCTGGGTTCCTCAAAAAGTATGACTGGGAACGATGTAACTTCTTTTGGCAAGGACTAAAAATGACAATTCAACAGATGGGGGTTGACTGTGATGCTTTCCAGTTCAACAAGGGTGAAACGACACTCCTTTCGGGACTGTTCGAACCCTTGCCCATCCCTACACAGATTTGGACAACTTCTATGGATTTCCTAGAAGCGCTCCAGTGGTACAATACCACATCTAAAAGGACACCATATGAAGCAGTCTATGGACAGGCACTGCTAGTTCTTCTTCCATACACCCTCAGCATCTCCCCAGTTCAGGCAATTGACTCGGTTCTTCAAAACCGCGATCAGATTCTTCTCATTCTGCAGGACAATCTTCACATAGCAAGAATTCGACTGAAACAACAAGTCGATCAGCACCGTTCTGAGCGCACTTTTCACGTAGCTGATATGGTTCTTCTTTGTCTACAACCTTCCAAGCAACCCTCCCTAAAACTCAAAAGGCGCCAGTGGCCCGAAATGCAACCTGAGGATGCTACAAGGGAACCACTCCTTCAGATTCTGCATCAATTTCCACATCTAAAGCTTTGAGGACAAAGCTCTTTCTAAGGGAGAGGGGATGTTAGGAACCCATGTCAACCCTTCTATTTACTTTGTTAGTATATTGTTGTTGGACGCATATGCTTTGTAAGTTGTCCCCGTAGTATTTGTTGATCCATAGTTTTGTATTATTGTTGTTGGACGCATATGCTTTGTAAATCGTCTCGTAGTAATTGTTGATCCATAGTTTGTATTGTGCCCATGGTTTGTATTGACACATGGTATTGACCAGACCAATGAAGGTACCGTGAAGTTATTTGTATTGATCTTGCTCAAAGGAGGTTTCCCCCTCGAAGTGGCCTTGTGATCAATAAAAGCGATTTTGAGTTCTGTTATTTATGTTGTCTCGTGTATTTTTCATTAATTAATTGTTGCAGGTTCTTCACATCTTCCCGCATCAACATCTCCATCATCATCATCTTCATTGTTGTCGTTGTCATCGTCATCACCATCATCTTCATCATCTTCATTGTCGTCGTTGTCGTCGTCATCACCATCATCTTCACCGTTTCATCATCATCATCTTCATCATCATCGTCATCATCATCATCATCACCATCTTCGTCATCATCATCATCGTCATCGTCGTCTTCTTCTTCTTAATCATCTTCATCATCGCCATCACCATCATCATCATCATCTTCATCATTGCCATCACCATGGTGATGGCGATGATGAAGATGATGATGATGATGATGATGATGATGATGAAGACGACGACGACGACCGACAACCATGATGATGATGATGATGACGATGATGATGATGAAGATGATGATGATGATGATGATGATAATGAAGACGATGAAGATGATGATGATGATGATGATGATGATGATGATGATGATGAAGATGATGGAGATGCTGATGAGAAAGGGGGAGATGACAATGATGATGAAGAGGAGGACGATGATGAGGATGATAATGATGATGATGAAGACGATGATGATGAGGGAGGAGGAGGACAAATGATTATGATGATGATCGTGATGAAGATGATGATGATTATGATGATGATGAAGATGAAGAAGATGAATGATGAAGAAGATGATGATGATGGATATGTTAATGAGGAAGGAGGGGGATGACAATGATGATGAAGAGGAGGATGATGATGATGATGATGGAGATGCTGATGAGAAAGGGGGAGATGACAATGATTATGGTGATGATGATGATGAGGATGATGATGGTGATGATGATGATGATGATGAATAGATGATGATGATGATGTCGATGATGATGATGGTGGTGGTGGTGATGAAGATTATGATGATGATGATGATGATGATGGAGATGTTGATGAGAAAGGGGGAGATGACAATGATGATGAAGAGGAGGACGATGATGATGTTGAGGATGAAAATGATGATGATGATGATGATGATGATGACGATGATGATGATGATGATGAGGACGATAATGGTGATGATGATGATGAATAGATGATGATGATGATGTCGATGATGATGATGGTGGTGGTGGTGATGAAGATGATGATGATGGAGATGTTGATGAGAAAGGGGGAGATGACAATGATGATGAAGAGGAGGACGATGATGATGTTGAGGATGAAAATGATGATGATGATGATGATGATGATGATGATGATGATGATGAAGACGATGATGATGAAGACGATGATGATTATGAGGAGGAGGAGGATTATTATGATGATGATCGTGATGATGATGATGATGATGATGATGATGATGATGATGATGATGGAGATGTTGATGAGGAAGGGGGAGATGACAACGATGATGAAGAGGAGGACGATGATGATGATGATGATGGATATGTTGATGAGGAAGGGGGAGATGACAATGATGATGAAGAGGAGGACGATGATGAGGATGATGAAGAGGATGATGACGATGATGATGTGGATGATGATGATGATGGAGATGTTGATGAGGAAGGGGGAGATGTTCATGATCATCATCTTCATCACCATCATGATCATCATAAACATCTTCATCATCATCACCATTATCATCATCATCATCTCATCATCATCGTCATCATCACCATCATCATCATCATCCTCATCATCATCATCACCATCCTCATCATCATCATCGTCCTCCTCTTCATCATCATTTTCATCTCCCCCTTTCTCATCAACATCTCCCCCTTCCTCATCAACATCTCCATCATCATCATATTGTTCATCATCATCATCATCATCATCATCGTCATCACCCTCATCATCATCATCATCATCGTTGTCGTCCTCCTCCTCCTCCTCTTCATCCTCATCATCATCAGCATCTTCATCATCAACAACAACATGATCATCATGATCATCATCATAATCATCCTCATCATTGTGATGACGAGGATGATGATGCCGATGATGACGAATATGATAAATGATGATGATGATGATGACGAATATGATCATCATCATCATATTCGTCATCATCATCATATTCGTCATCATCATCATCCTCGTCATCGTCGTCGTCGTCGTCATCACCATCATCATCATCATTTTCATCATCAACATCTTCGTCATCATCTTCATCATCAACATCATCATCATCTTCTTCATTAGTCATCATCATCACCATCTTCATAATCCTCATCATCATCATCATCATGAGGATGATGATGATGATTATGATGATGGTGATGACGATGACAACGATGATGATGAAGATGATGATGGTGTGACGACGACGATAATGATGAAGATGATGAAGATGATGATGGTGGTGACGACAAAGACAACGATGATGCTGATGTTGATGATGAAGATGGTGATGACGACGACGATGATGATGATGATGATCACCACATGATGGGACTTGGTTGAGAAAACCTTCTTAGTCTTTGACGGCTAGAATACTTCTTCCTTGGAAAATCATTTCCAAGGCCCTAAGACATGTAGATAATAAGTTCAAAACCATATAATGGCACTTCCATCCTCAATCACATGACAATGATACCTCGAAATTCCATGTGTAGTTGGTGGAGGTAACCTTCTTAGCCCTAGATGGATATAAGATTCCTTTAAGGCCCGAGTCTTAGGTCTCCTCCCTTGACCCTGTCCAATTCCCTAAGTCTCCAAGACTTAGATACATCTAGCACAATGGATACCCCTATAAAGTCTTGTTTGGTGCTTTTAGCCATTGTTCATGGCCTTGGATGTCTAAATGGTTTCTTTATGGCCAAAGGCACGATATTCTTCCATAAAACATCATTCCAAGAGCCTTGATTAGGCACATGCATATTGCTGAAAACCACTTCATGGTATCGACATCCTTAATCATAGCCCAATGATACCATTAAGAGGCCATGTGTGGTTAGTGGAGGAAATCATCATAGCTCCTTGTAGATAGAATATTCCTTTAGGGCCCAAGGTTTAGGTCTCTCTCTCTCTGACTATCTCTCTAAACTGGCTATGGGTTATAGGTTTTAAGGGTTGGGTGTTTCATGATAGAGTTTAGGGTTGATGAGAATTAAAGGTTATAAGGGTTAGGGGTTAATTTTTATTTGACTATATACACTTTAGAGGTTAGGATTACGTGGTTAGGGTTATAGGGGTTAAGGGATATATTCCATTATGGGTTAGTATTTAGGAGTTTTAGGGGCAGTTTAGCATTATAATGGGCCAAGAGTTATGATGGTTAGTTGTACTGGGGACTAGGGATTGCAGTAGATATGGGGGTCATGCATTTATGGTTAAAAGGATGAAGATTTATATGTACATGAGGATAATGCAAGTTAGTGATTTTGTGTAATAATATATCTCCTAACCCTTGTGGGGAACGAGAGAAGAGAGGACTGGGGGAGGGAGGAGGGATTGGGTAGAGTGGAAGAGAGGGGGGGATTGGAAGAGAAATGAGAGATAAAAATAAAAGTGTAAAAAGGATGCGTGCGCACAATTTCATGCACGCGTGTGGATTCAAAAAAAATTTGGTGCCCTTGCAGGTTTGGTATTAGCTTCGGATTACCAAACGTTGATGCTCGGTCTGATTTATGGCAGAACACGGCAATTTATGTAACTTCATGTTTTTCACGCCTAGTTCTGCATATGATCCACTTGTGCACTACTAATGAATTGCACACACTTGTCAAGCTCTGTGTGCAGATTCTAACTATATATTTTTGTAATAGATCTGTTATTTTTTCTATTTTTAATTCATTTTTAACTGCACTCATGTCAAATTTGTAAAAAACATAGGTCGTTTATTTGGCCTATAACTTTTGATTGGCTTACTGATTTTGAGAATGGAAAAGAACCCACACAAGAGTACAAGAATACCTACAAGCTTTAAAAAAAATGATTATGTTCATACCATGATATGGTGGCTCAACACTTGACCATGTCATTTTAGAGCTTCACTGACTTTTGTAATTTAAAAAATATAAAAAATTAACTTTTAAAATTTTGGAAAAATAGCGCCGCACAAGATTTGTCTATTGCCTATGCCTCTACATATTTTTTTTCTCATAAATTGACAATTTACATATCAAACAGGTGGCCCAACAAAAACATGTGCATTATGTTTCACACACAAAAAAAACAATCTTAAAATAATGACATTTTGGGGGTGGTTATACCACTTTTACATAAATAAAAGTTATATATTCCGGAAGGTAATCCGTTTTTCTACGTTTCATCTTTTTACACCTAATTCTAAAAAAAATTGTAGGTACCCCTGATAATTCATTTTAATGATAAGATTTATGTTTTTCCAGTATGCCATTGCAACTAACGTGTCATAAGTGGGTATCATTACCTTGCACTAGCCCTAAGCTCATACTAGTTTAGATCTCCTTCCAAAAAGTGGGTGGAATTTAAATCCTAAAAATGCTTATACCTTAGAATTATGATTCCTAATACAAAGTTAAGTGACTAACTAGACTACAATTTTAAAAATTGGTTAACACTGTGCTACAACACAATACAATCTTGTTATGAGATAGTTCTATCAGTTGCCTTATACGTAAAATCTCATCATATTTTCTATGTTGCAAGTTGAGGCAACTTTTTTGGCTAAGGGGCTTGCACTTGTCGATGATGAACATGTGTTTTTGGACATTTGAACATTGAGGGAAAGGTTTTTGGACAATTTGTAACGTTCCCATTCTTATTTACCCAATTTTGTCTATTTACATGACCTAAAACCTAAACTAGATCCGGCAATGCAACCTAGAGTGGAAAAAGGGCACGGTGAACCACAAGGGGGAGAGTTTTAAAGTTGTTGAGGTCGCGGTATTCTTTAGAAGATGAGACATTATAACTATGTAGAAATGCATATCTTTTATTGTTTATTCTTTTGTATGAGAAAATATAAGTATGAGGGAGAATTCTTAACAAACATAAAATTATCGGTAAGATGCAGAGTAGCCTGCCTGCCTAATGTGTATAAAGTAAGTGTTTTTGTTAGTTATATATTAATGAAATTATATGGAAGGGATAAATACTCCGAAGAGGCTTTTTACCTTGTGAGATTATTGATCTCCATTGAATTAATATACTTTCAATTGTTGAAAGGTTTAATAGAAAAACTTGTGTTCAAATATTTGTTAAAAATTTGACAAAGGCATAATCAATAAATTATGAATGTTAGTATTATTTTTGTAGACATTATTTTATAGTTCATGTTTGATCATTCTAACCTAAATGGAACCTTTCTAAGTGCCCTCGAGAAGATGTTTGGGACAGTTTCTTTTAATTAAGTCAGTTATGTTTTTGCTTTGTGGGGAATTCTGGTGGGAATCCACGTGGGTGCCCAAGGTTTGAAAATCCTTGAGGAGTGGGATAAAATAAATTTATGCACTTGGAGAGTTGGAGCACTCATTTTCTTAGAAAAGAAAGAAGAGTAGGAAGAAGGGCAGCGGTGGGCAAGGAGAGACATACTTCTGCAAGTGTTGGAGAGAGTTACACTACCAGGATCAAAGAAATCTCAGGTCCTGTTTACTCTATGTTTTCATGTAATGTGTGAGTGTTATTTGATGTATTATGTATTACATATGCGTGAGTGATTTTGGGTTCTCTCTGTATTATTTATCTTGCATCTATGCGTGAGTGCTTTTGGGTGCTCTCTGTTATTCTATATGTTGTGGATGAAAGCGTATAGCTTAAGTGTGGTAACCCTGTTATTCTATTTATATATGTTGTGGATGAATGCGTATAGCTTAAGTGTGTTAACCATGTTATTCTATTTATATATGTTGTGGATGAAGGCGTATAGATTAAGCGTGTTAAGCCTTTTATTCTATATGTTGTGGATGAAAGCGTGTTAACCATGTTATTCTATATGTTGTGGATGAAGGCGTATAGCTTAAGCGTGTTAACCCTGTTATTCTATTTATATATGTTGTGGATGAAGGCATATAGCTTAAGCGTGTTAACCCTGTTATTCTATTTATATATGTTGTGGATGAAGGCGTATAGCTTAAGTGTGTTAACCCTGTTATTCTATTTATATATATGTTGTGGATAGAAAGCATATAGCTTAAGCCGTGTTAACTCTGTTTATTATATATATATAAGTTGTTGATGGGAAAGTTTGATCCTGTGTTAACTCTGCTATGATGTATATATATGTATATATATGTATATATTGATAGTTTGATCCAGTATTAACTTTGTTATGATATATATATATGTTGTGGATGGAAAACATATGGTGTGCTTTCGCAGTAACTCTGTTTATATATATATATATATATATATACTGTCCGGTGGGAAAGCTTACAGTTTGATCCCGTGTTATCTCTACGTGGAATGCATTGATGGACAGCGTGAGAACTGGAGTTAAGCTATCGTTTTAATTATGTATATTGTGTCTTGCATCCACAAATTTGTAGCAGGAATAGTTACCACTTGTTTTATTTTTATCTCTGCGTGGAATGCGGTGAAAGGGAAGCGTGAGTTGAGCTCTTATGTCGAGGGTTCTGTGATTATATATTATATGCATGGTTCTTTTGTGATTGCGCAGAGCCGGGGAAGGCTATGGTTTACCATTTCATATTATGTAAACTTCTTTTATAGTATGCGCAGAGACTGAGGTTGTGGATATATTAGTATATATAACCTTGTGTGCATATATACTTCTTCTTGTGTGTTGTGTGTTTTTGTTATATTAAGTATACATATGTGCATGTAATAAGATATGCATGCTTCTTTTTTGTATGCGCAGAGCTTAGCAGACTCCCTTAAAAACCTGTTGTTGGTATATTAACATATAGGTTTCTTTTATTAATTGCGCAAAGTTTGGGCATGAATCCCTGTGAAGTTCACATTGTATATATCTCATTTAATTTGTATATAATTGCATGTCTTTGAAGGGATCGCGCAGATGCTAAAGAGATCTATCTCTGCATACTGTTGTTTTGTTTACTGATGTATGTGCATTTGTATGATGGTGTGGGGCTTTGGGAAGGTTTGATCCCCATGAACATTTTATTTTGATAGATGTGGTAAATAATTGTGTTTATTATTACTTACTTAATACTTATCTCATCCCTGTGGTATTGGGGATATTATTCTTCTGTGTTGTGATAATAATTGTAGTTGTTATTATTTGCATGTTAATTATTAATTAACTATGTTCCAAAGAGGCATAAAAGGTCAAGTATGGAGTACAGACTTGGGCCAACAGAGAACAACACCACAGCCAGGTAAGAGGCTAGAACATGAAATGTGTTCAGGTAGAAGCACGACCTTATGAAATTGCAGGAGGCACTACAGTACCTGCTAAGGCTATGAGTGGTTGGTGCTAGGGAATTGAGACTTAAAACTCATTAACTTACTTGTGGATCACCGTGCCCAACTCGGGGGTGGGATTTCGGACGGACTGAATAGAAGTCGTCGGAGAGCCTACGGTTGGGTGGAGCATTGCATTGCCCAAAACAGTCCCCTTAATAAATATTTATGAATATTAAACAACTAGATATATCACATGAATAATGGAAAAGTATCTAGAGTTTTAGATGCATCAGTTAGAATTAGTAGTACTAATGAATGTTGCAAGTGTGTTGAAGACAGATAAAGGAAGGTGGAGATGAAACTATCTTTCAGTTCTACCAAATTGGTAAGAAAAGTATGCTCGGTGAAGCTAATGTAATCCTTGATATATCTTGTACCCTAATGCTAGTAAAGAAGAAAGTGATAGGATTACTCAAGTATTCTATCTCTAACAATGTTCTGGTAATGTAAAGGAAGAGTATTTTCTTATGTCTAATGTTGAAAAACATGTATTAGGAATTATGTCTAATGCTTGAGAACATGCGTTAAAAATTATGTCTATATATGAGCACATAATATAAGCGCAATAGAGAAATGGAAGATCTTCTATAAAGTAACTGTGTGTACTTATATATTCGCTATAATTAATGTTAAATCTTATGCAGATAGAGAATAAGACACTACCCAAAGAACTAAATAATAGTAAGGACTGATACAATTGTAATACAGAAAGTTCTCTCTTATAATTAGTATGCATTGAATGTTGATACATGTAAAAGAATGTGTGAAAAGAGACTTGTTGAACAAACATGATTGTATTCACATTGAATGTTTATTTGTGGATGGCGCAGAGCTTGGGAAGGCTCCCGTGAGCTTTTGCTTTGGGTAATGTTGCATGTTTCTTTATTAAAACGATACACGTGGTGGGTAATGTTGCATGTTTCTTTTGCTGCGTTGATTTTAGCACTCTTTTACAAGGGATTGGTGAGAGATATATACAAGAATGACAAAATACCTTTTCTCGGACCTCTTTGTCAAAATGCTAATATAGTATGAAGAATGGAACCACGGGTGCCACATTTATTGCGTTGATTTCAGTACTCTTTTACAGGGATTGGTTGGAGATATATACAAGAATGACATGGAAACAATGTATTCAGGAAGATTGGATCTGCTACTGATTGGAGATGCCTCTGTAGCTTATACCCTAGCTGCTCGTTAACTACTTCTGCTACTGATGGTGGGTACCGGTACTGCTGGTAGTGCTTATGTTTATGATGCTACTGGTTTTTAATGCTGCTTAGAATGAGGAAGTAAGTTTAACTGGGAAAGTCAGAACCTCCAAAAGCAGCAGTAGTCCCAACTTCTTTGGGTTGAACCAGTTTACGTAGTTGTTCCGAGAGCAATCCCATTTTTTCCAGTTGAATTCCTAGATATATACAAGAATGACATGGAAACGATGTATTCAGGAAGATTTTTTTTCATTTGATTTTTCATCAAGATTTTTATTTTATGATTTATTTTGAAAAGTTTATTTCGAAACTATTTTAATATGAAATTGTTGTAATGCTGTTTTTAATTTTATGATTCATGTCATATTGCATTTTATATGGAAGTTTTAAGCCAAATAACTAATAATTATTGATTAACGCCCTTGTTTTTATTCTCTTGGCTCTAAGAATATGTTTGTTTATAACTTTAGGCCAGTCTTTTCCAAAATATTAAGCATAAACCATTTGTCTTTTTCAAACTTATCTAAGGATTGTCACTGCCAGTATCCAAATATAAAGTATGAACCATTATGTCAATGATTGAAAACAAATATTTTAAATTTTATTGTTTTCCAAAAAAACTGCCATTGCCATTTATCTCACCTTTCAAGTAAACAAATAATATTATTTAAAATTAGATTTTCTTTTGATTCTGAGATTTGTTGTTATTCTAGACTTTAAGAGTGTGTTTGGCATAGCTTTAGGTTGGCCTTATTTAAATATGAAGCATGAATCATTCTGTTTTTTCTTAAAGTGTATTTTAAAAAGATTATCAAGTACATAGAAAAAACAAATCTCTTACTTGCAAATTCTTACCTCAATATTTATACTTTTTCAAATAAAGTGTGTAATATAATGTTTATGGTTTTAATTTATTTAATTTGTGTAATTTTATATATATACAGTTCTAAATGTTTTAAATTTAATAAACACAAAAAAAAATTATAGAATGCCCAGCCTCTTCTAGTGCAAAAACATCGGACTGAAATTCTGCATACGACGTTCAACTTCATCAAAACCAGCATGCTCTTTTAGTGTTAAAAGTGGGAAGGTCACTGGGGTGCACGAGCAAAAGCTGCAACATGTCCGATGAGTTGAATGAGCTGCAAGCATTACAGAATTAGCCTTGGGTTCTTGAGGGGTCATCAACCGAAAGGTCAACATACAGCGACTCATTCACTTTGTCAAATGATGTGATGGATTCACTTTGTCAAGTTGAAACACAAGAAGACAACGGTAGGGTTCTGAGGCATGTGATTGTCATGAATGTGATATGTGATTGAGCAGAAACAGCAGCCACCGCCACCAACGCCTTCCATATCTTGATTCCCGAGTTGCACGCTCACCGACTACCCAGGGCGTTGTTTTATATCCACTGCAAATTGGAATTCAACTTCACATTGTTGTATATGCAACACAGTCGTCAGGCTCTGATTGCGACATGTCAGTCATCAGCCCATTCTTTATCCCGTGTTTCAAAGGAGAGACCTCGATGGATGTGCATGAAATTACACAACATGTTGCAACTTACTTTAATAATCTAATTCATATGATACGGAAGCCACTTGCAATTGAAAACAAACCTCAAATACCATCTTTCAAATTATATATTGATCTGGGTTTGATGTTGGATTTGTTTATATCCAGGGGCTTTCTTTCCCGTGAATCACACTGCAATAGATCCCCGAACTTTATAATATGATTGTATGTTCGGGTGATCCAAGGTTCAAATGCAAAGTGATAACCAAACCTAACAATGAGCATACAATCATGTTAGGGATGGCAGCCACAGATATGATAATATTAAAATCTTGTAAAAGTCAGTATTTATAGATTCCTCCTCAAGTCTTCAGAGTTCTGGCAGGTTTCAGGTCCAGTTCAGTTCAAGTGCTCACGCATGGTCCCCTTGTACTAGCTGGGTGTTTTTCATCGAGGTGACCAGACAACACCTAGAGGACTCTTACACTAAAGTAACTGTGTGGAACTCAAACTTGTGAATATCAAGAATAAAAAGGTTTCATTGTATATTTTTTATCTATTTAGAAATTCTTATTGATTTTTCTTTATAGATTTAGGTATAACTGGTGAAGACTGGTTTTAACTTGAATAAAACTCGATTAAAATGGAACACTTAACATTACTAAAATTTATGTTTAATTGTTATCATATTACTTGAAAAGAAAGTCATTTCACACTATAAATGTTTATAATAACACTACTTATATAATAACACTACTTACCAAATCATTTCACACTAAAACTATCTATAATAACACTATTTACATTTATTTAAGAAACAATGAAATACCCTATAAATGTCTATAATAACACTACTTACATGAAAACAATAAAATATCCTATTCAAAAAATATCACATAAAATATCCAACATACCCAAATATAATGTCACATAAAATATCCAACATAACTATTATTTAGTTACTACATTAAAACTCTCTTGCATTATTCGTCATTCAAATAATGACTATTTATGTTATCATGAATATCATTTCCTAAAGGGTGCCACTTTAGTTGATCCCACATCGATCCAATGATTTATCCTTCTCATATACAAGTTCGGTTAAGTTGGCACTATCTTTATCCTTCCTTTTATAAGTGATCCACAATACTTACTTAAGGAATGGATTTTTGAAAAAAATGTCACAAGACCAAAAAAGAGTGATCACAATATTTAAAAGTACATATTGGTTAACTAAGTTTTTGAAATTTTTTATATATTTAAATTCATCTTAATTTTAGATATATATTTTTTCTTTAAAATACAAAAATTTAAAAATAGTTTGTATTTAAAGTTATTTTGTTCCAACATAATAAATTTAGATTATATATAAAAAATTAAAAATTTATTGATAAAAAATCTGTTAATATTTATATATGATTTTTATATAACTATTTTATATTTAACATTATTACTTTATATTTTAAAAATAGAGATGACACATCCCTTTGTTTAATAAATTATGTCTAAATTTAAATAATGTAAGCTTACAAATATTTAGGCTAAAATGTGTTGTAAGCTTAAAAAATATAGGCTAAAATGTGTTGCTATTATTGTTGGTATAAAAGATTTGGGTTTGTCAATTTTTTTGGTTATCTTTGATTCTTAGTGAATATCAAGGCTTAGCAATTTTAGGTTAAAAAAAAAAGTAATTTTAAGTTAAAAAAATAAAATATTTAAACTTCTATTTAATAAAACAAATAAATAGATAAGAACACTTAATCCAAGAAGGAAATGTTAACAATTTAGTTGTTAAATTACTTTGATTTTGAAACAATGTGTGTGACCATTATAAAATGTAAAAAAAATCAGTTAAATTATTTTTTTTAATTAATGAATGTGAAATAATTACGACAATGGTTTTGGTGGAACTGGGCAAAGCCGTAAGCAATGTGACCCGTTGATGTACCAATAATAAAATCAAAAGGGATGACTATTAGAAAATAGAAGTAGGCAATATTTTAGTAAGCTTTGATGTGGTATTATTATTCACACAGAATTATGTGGAGGAAGCCATAAGAATCATAAAAGAGGTAATTCATTATGAAACTATGTAATTGGTGGAAGTTGGCCTAGAATCAATTTTCTTCAGTTTAGGAGAAAGCAATTAACTATCATTTTTGGATGTTCTCATCACTCGGAAAAATGATGGATCTTTAGTGCACCATGTCTAAAAAAACTCGCATACACTATACTTACATGCTCACACCATTATCTTGCACAAAATCTTGGCATAATAAATACTTTGATGACATGAGTTATTAGGATCTCTAATGAAAATCACTTGGAATAAGAAATAGAGCACTTGCTCAATTTTTTCAAAATGAATGGCTATAATGAAGCACAAGTCAATAGAACTATCCATAAGGTTCACTGGAGAATTCTAAAACATGACAAAAGTGAAAACAAAATAAAAATTACACTATCATATATCAAGGAACCGTTGATATAATTTTGAAAATAAAAAAATTAAAGTAACCTGAATAGAATTCACTCAAAGACCTACCAAATAATGTGGCAAAATAGCTAAGACAGGAATGTGCAGTGGCCAGAGAAAAGCTCCCAAAAGAAATATTAGCCATGAGAAGACAATAGCGCTGGATAGCATGAGGAAAAATGAAAATATAATCGTATTAAGGGCTGACAAAGGCAACGTAACCATTGTAATGAAGAGAGATGATTATGAAAGCAATGTATTAGAACATCTAACAACTAATGGGAGCATTTATGATTACCCAAGATCTAGGAAGGGGCGCCTATCAAACATATTGTAAACACAATTGGATCGCCTACGGTAAAATTGCTGGCAAAGAAGCTTAAAAACCTAATGGGGCACACCAATCCATTCATCAAGGATTTTGCACACGTGATTAAAGAACTGAAAATTCTTAAAATAGAAATAGGCGATATTCTAATCAACTTTGAGGTGGTATCACTATTCACAAAAATTCCCATGAAGGAAGCCATAAGGATCATAAAAGAGGTAACTCATGATGAAACTACAGAATCCATGGAAGCTTGCCTAGAATCAACCTTCTTCAATTTCAAAGGGTTTTGAATGAGTAATGAGTATATATATATATATAGATGCAATTTTCTCTTCAATTTCAAAGGGTTTTGAATGAGTAATGAGTATATATATATATAGATGCAATTCTTTGAAAAGTATGCCATTGAATTCTTCTTACTAAAACTTAAAACCTAAATTGTGGAAAAATTCATGAACAACATTAATATCAATTGGTCACATAGAAGACACGGCTTAGATGAATTTTAATAATATATCTGATCACATAAAGTTTACAATGGAGGTAAAAGAAAGGAATCAGATATTGTTCTGGATGTTCTCATAGAGAAACGATGGATCCTTTTCCCTCTATATCTACATAAAGAAAACTCATACTGACCAATGCTTACATGCGTACTCCCATCACTTTCCTGCCCAAAATCTGGGCATAATAAATACTTTGGTCACATGAGCTATTAGGATATCTAATGAAGATCACTTCTAAGAACAAGACATATAGCACTTGTCCAATCTTTTCAAAATGAATGATAAGTCCGTAGATGTATCCATCAAGCTCAGAGGGGAATTTGTTGAAAAAATGAATGATAAGTCTGTAGATGTATCGAGCTCAGGGAATTTGTAAACAACGTGACAAAAAATAAAATGGAATGAATGTTACACTACCATATATCAAAGAAACTACTAATATAATATATTGGTGGGAATTTTGAAAATTAAAAACATTAAAGTGTCTTTCTCACCTCCGAACAACATTGGTATAGAATACTGGATTCCTCCAAAAACCCTATGGATCCAAGAAAGCAAAAAGGGGTCTACATTATTCCATGTTTATGTGGAAAAGCATATATTGAGAAAATAGGCCATTCAATCCAAGTAAGAATAAAAGAGCATAGTGTTGACATCGTCTACAATGGTCATAAAAAATATGCCTTGGTTGGGTATACTAACAACTCTAAACACCATATTTGTATAGAAGATGTTGAGCTGATTATGAATAAAGAGCATTAGGTGACAAGAAATATAAGTTAAGCCATTAAAATTGAGAAAAATCCTAATAAAATCAGGGATGATGACATTAAAATTAAAAAAAATCCTAATAAAATTCAGAATAGAGATGATGGCCTTAAAATAAGCAATTCTTGGCATCTCATTATTCACCTTATCAGAGTCGACTTGATAATCTCTTGGAATCCTTAAAGTACTTATTGATTTCCATTCACTCAACCATAAATTTCGGGAATATTTCTCCTAAGGATGAGCTCAAAAAAATTTCAGGAAAAACAAAGACAACGCAGATATCCAATGATTAATACTTAGCTACATATCACCATGAACATTTCAGGAAAAACAAAAAACAATGCAGATATCCAATGATTAATACTTAGCTACATAGCACCATGAACACGTTAAGGCACTTTGTCACTAAGTTTGATATTGATAAGGAATGAATGTATAGAATATCCAAACTAGACCATGGATGCATAGTAGCATAATTTGGTCATATTGGTATTTCCTGTATGGAAATTTGGGGCAATTCGAATTCATAGAATATTCGGTATAAATATAATACGAATATAGATTCTATTAATGAAAAAGTAAATTTTAAAAATCAATTTAACAAAAAAAACAAATTTTAATTATTTAATAACTATAAAATATTTATTTGTACTGGATATTTTTTATTAAGCATTTTTTCGTATCGAATCATATCCGGGCATGTGCAAGCTAATGAGGGTCACTTTTGGCGAGTTGGATGCAATAGAAAGCTGAAAAATCAGGCATCCCTCAACTTACTTGGTTTTTTTGAGATGCTTACACAAGATATCTTGCATCGAGTAAAAAAGATGAAACGTAGGAAATTGAGTCACGTTTCCAAATATATAACTTTTAAGTATTGAAAATTTACATAACTATGTCAAATTTCATTTTTTCTAACAGTCACTTTTATTTTTTTGGCAAATGATAAGGTATATGTTTTTCTAGGTGCAGCCTTTCACTACCTAAATGGTGGTTTCAGGCTACAAAATCTGGTATACATGTATAGAACCTGTAGCACTAGTGCAGCTCTATTTTTCCAAAATTAAATGTTTAATTTTTATTTTTTTTAATTATGTAAGTGGGCAAACCTCGAGAACGGTACGTCAAATGTGGGTGCAACCTTTGAAGGTCTTAATGTAGTTATTTTGACTTGGATTTTTTACAACATGTAGAGGTCGGTGTCCTCTAGTGCAGCATACAAGTTTTTTTTTAAATGGTTGTGAAATGAAAAAGTTACAGAATAAACACTGACAATATGTTTTTTTGACCAATGGAGTGATGACACAAGAAAATTAGGAAATAAATAGAAAATCTCAATACTTTTTTTTTAAAATTACATATTTGGAATCTGCATAGAAAATTCTATCTATCCCTAAAATTTCATCACTAATGGTCAGGTGTGTCATGTTGTAAAGAGCGGTGGAAAACATGCATACTCAGAAAAATACTGAAAATGTCAAATTAGCTATGGTCTAAAAATTCCTTAGCACATGTTTGGTAAGTCCGAACCAGCCACATAGGACAGCGGCTGACACGTGGGCGCAGGAGGAGAGGGTGATTAGGTGCTATGGAACGCTCGCGCGTTATGTTTAAATTCAAATAACGAGTGCGCATTATATTTAAATTCAAATTTTAGTGTTTTGGTGCTCAA